>JAVJHY010466799.1:0-74526 GCA_035593235.1 Phascolosoma agassizii | reverse complement strand
TCGCATTGAACGCCCCACCCAATTTATCCTGCTGCAGGACAACAAAGACCAGTCGACCTTACCAGCAAATTTTGCCGCAGAGTACGAATCCGTGCTGGACCGCGCACAAGCTACGTTCGATTTTCAAGATTTTGACGAAAACGTCACGGCAACAACGTTTTACACCACTGGCACTACCGGAGACCCAAAAGGGGTGTATTACAGTCACCGCCAGCTGGTTATTCATACCCTAGGTGTTGTTGTAGGTCTTTCTCCAACAGTGGACGGTGTTCGCTTGCATGGCCGAGATGTTTATCTTCCGATTACACCGATGTTTCATGTCCATGCCTGGGGACTACCCTACGTCGCCACCATGCTCGGTTTAAAACAAGTGTACCCCGGCCGTTACGAGCCCGCAAAAATCCTCCGCTTGGCAGAAAAAGAAGGCGCAACATTTTCCCATTGCGTTCCAACTATCTTGCATATGTTACTTTCCGCACCGGAAGCAGCTTCCACCGATTTATCAAAACTAAAAATGATTATTGGCGGAGCATCCCTCCCCCAGGGCTTGGCCAAGGCTGCAATTGAAAAAGGAATACAAGTGTTCGCCGCCTATGGTATGTCAGAAACCTGTCCGTTTTTAACCGTGGCGGATGTGGCACAAATTGATTTGAATAGCACATCCGACGATTCACTTGCGGCTCGTAATAAAACTGGCAAACCCGCTCCTTTAGTTGATCTTCGGGTGGTGGACCAAACCATGCAGGATGTACCAAGAGATGGTCAATCAACCGGCGAGGTAATAGTACGATCACCCTGGTTAACCCAGGGATATACCCACAATCCAGAAGGTTCCGAAATACTTTGGGATAGCGGCTACTTACATACTGGCGACGTTGGTTTTATCGATCAACATGGCTCGTTGCAGATCACAGACCGGATGAAGGATGTGATCAAGTCTGGTGGAGAATGGATATCTTCCCTGGAACTGGAAAATATTGTTTCTCAGTGTCCAGGGGTCAGCGAGGTCGCAGCCATAGGCATCCCCGATTCCCGCTGGGGTGAACGACCGATGTTATTAGTTGTCAAATCTTCAGAAGCTAATGCGCAACAGATAGCCGATGCCATTACGGCCCAGGTGGAAAACGGCGCGTTGTCCAAATGGGCTGTTCCGCAGCGTATTGAATTTGTGGATGCACTTGAAAAAACTAGTGTGGGTAAGCTGGATAAGAAAGCCATGCGAATACGTTACGCTTGAACATAACTCTAATAGAAATCTTATGACCCTGAAAACAACCTGCATAGGTGCTTTCCCCAAACCCGATTATATTTCCACTGGCAATTGGTCGGAAACTGACACCCAGGATCATGATTCGTCGCGCTCTTTTACTTATACCAATGACGAAGCAGAAAACGTTGCAAAGAAATTATTGGATCGCGCCACCAAAGAGGTCATCAATGATCAAATTTCTTGCGGCGTCGATATTCCAACAGACGGCGAACAAAGAAGGGAAAATTATATTCACTACCATTGTCGCCAACTCGAGGGGTTTGATTTTGACAGTCTCACTGAAAAAGTGCATCGCAACGGAGCTGCGGTTGCCCCGCTACCCACCATTCGCAGCAAGATTCAGGCAGCTGGTAAACACTTTTTGCCCGAAGACTATTTAATGGCTCAGTCTTGCACCGATCGACCAGTAAAAATAACGGTTCCAGGTCCACTCACTATTATTGATACTACTGCGGATGTATTTTATGGAGACGAGCGCAAGCTAGCATTCGATCTTGCCGATGCACTCAACCATGAAATTCGAGCCCTGGCAGAAGCCGGTTGCAAATACATCCAAGTTGACGAACCGTTGTTTGCCCGCAAGGTCGAACAGGCTCTTGATTATGGCGTGGAATGTCTCAATCGTTGCTTTGATGGGGTGGCTGATGACGTTACCCGGGTAATGCACATGTGTTGCGGTTATCCAGGACATCTCGATGATGATGATTATGCTAAAGCCGATCCCCAGAGTTATTTTTCTCTTGCGTCGGCCATTGATAACAGCAGTATAGATCAAGTATCCATGGAGGACGCCCATTGCTTGAATGAATTGTCCCTACTTGAGAAGTATCAAAATACCGCAGTAATTCTTGGGGTCGTTAGCGTGGCTAGTTCCGTCATTGAGCCCGTAGAACAAATATCAAGACGCCTTGATAGTGCGTTAAATCATATTGATAACGAACGATTATTTGCGGCCCCGGATTGTGGCTTGATTATGCTTGGCCGCGAACTTGCTTTAAAGAAACTAGCCAACTTGTGCACCGCCGCACATCAAGTATAAGTTATAAGTATTCAGATTTGATTTAATAAAAATAAAATCAAATTCTAACCTAATCTGAATCTGACTATAGAAGCGTACTTCTGTCATTTTCCGAGTTCTAAACGAACCTTATCGCCCCTAAGAATGTATCGAATTACATCGTGCACCCAATTCGAGTAACTTTAAGGACTTTTGTGTAGCGAAACATCATGCATACGCAGATACGTTCCGGGTGTTTGTTTTCGAGTATTGAACGAGATAACGGTTTACCATTAAATTGGAATGGGTTTGAAATTTATCCGAAGTTCAAGTCAATATATATTTACGTCTCTGAATTAGCACAACAGGGATCGTCTAGCTGTATTGGGGGACAGGGAACTGTTCCGTAAGAGCAATACACGCAGCAATCACCAGATTTTGGTTTAAGCAATTCGCCACAACCCTTACAGTCATAAAACCATTGGCATGCATTAGTGGGCATGGTTTCTGTTTCACTATGCCCACACTTCGGGCATGTGATTGTCGATTCAGGAATTACCCTGGTTGTTTCTTGCATAATGCATAAATTGTGATTAAAACAAATATCGCTAAAGCGGGAAAAAGCACAACATCTAGATAGCCAACCATTGACGAGAGACCGACGACCCCAAGCAGGATAACCAGCGCGGGCGTAAAACAGCACACCACTGCGATGACTGTGCCAACAATCCCGGTTTTAAGTAAAGTGGAATTTTTCATCGTAGTGACATTCTAAGTTACTTAGTAACAATGTAGTCAAGTAAAGAATTGGTAATGACAACTTTCTGTCTTACATGTGCCTGGTGATCGAAATTCCCATGTAGATGCCACTTATCGTCTCTGTCATACTCACAGAAGGCAGTTGGAAATACTGGGCGACCAGGAGTGAACACTCTTAGGCAGATGACTGGCCTTTGAATAGGGCCGTTCCCTTGGGTTCCAGTCACACAATTGGCGACTTATTCTGACTGGTGTAAAAGATAATGACAGCATCGAAAAAAGACCAAATCCGCGCATTGTTAAAAAGCATCGAAACGGGCAACCCTGAGCCGGTTGCTGTGGTAAATGAAGCCAAATACATTCAGCACAATCCACAAACACATGAAGGAAGCGAGGGATTGGCAACTTTGTTCCAGAGATTGTCCAAGACTTCCCCTCGGGTGAACATAGTGCGGGCCTTCGAGGATGGTAACTTCGTTTTTGCGCATACCGAGTATGATTTCGCGAATCGAAACATCGGCTTTGAAGTGTTCCGGTTTGAAGACGGTCAGGCGGTGGAACACTGGGACAATATCCAGCGTAGACAGGAGCCTAATAAAACGGGGATCAGTATGGTGGACGGGCCAACCGAGGCCGTAGATCACGAATTGACTGAGAGCAATCGCGCCTTTGTTCGATCCTTTGTTGAAACCGTTCTTATCGACGGAGGTTTCAGCCGTTTGGCGCACTATGTAGACGAGAAAACCTACACCGAACATAATCCACGACTTATCGACGGTATATCGGCACTTAAAATAGAACTGGCGGTTTCCGACCGAGGCCACCAACAGCTTGATTATCAAAAAGTTCACCGAGTTTTGGCGGAAGGCAATTTCGTCCTTTGCGTCTGCGAAGGCTTTTATAGCGAAGATCACTCTGCCTTTTACGATCTCTTTAGAGTTGAAAACGGAAAACTAGTTGAGCATTGGGACACCACAGAAAAGATTGCACCTAAGAGTGAGTGGAAAAACCACAACGGTAAATTCTGAGTCTTTTAAATCGTAGAACTCAGGTTCGGAATTAGCGATTTTCTTCCCCAGCATAGGGTCAGGTTATTCATTTTGCATCTATATCTGATGGTATGAAACCGATTGAATTTACAGTTTACCCAAATTTTGTTTATTAGAGTCACCCTTCAGCATTTGCGAAAAAAGCTTGTTCGCCATTAATTTTAAAATTATTAATTGCAGATTGTCCCTGGCTGGACAACAACCACTTTAAAAATACCCGACCTTCTTCGGCATTGATATGTGGGTGCACAGCTGGATTAACTAAAATTACGGAATATTGGTTGAACAGTTCTGGATCACTTTCAACCATCAATTGCAAACCATCTCGACCTGAATACCTGAGCCAAGTGCCGCGATCAACCAGGGTGTAAGCACGGAGATTCCTAACCACATTTAGCGTAGCCCCCATTCCAGATCCTGATTCCAGATACCACTTGCCACTCTGGTTGACAATATCTATTCCCGCACTTTTCCAAAATGACAATTCCTTCTGATGCGTACCGCTGGCGTCACCACGAGAAACAAAAGGACTGTTAGTTTGGAAAATTTTATTTAACGCTTGAGAAGCATCTTTCATGCCCAAAATTTTTGCAGGATCATGTTTCGGTCCCACCAACACAAAATCGTTATACATCAGATTATGTCTTCTCTCTCCGTATCCATTTTTTACAAACTGATCTTCTGAGGGTTTGTGGTGAACCAGTAGCACCTCGGCGTCACCAGACTGAGCAATGTTGATTGCTTGACCTGTTCCAACTGACAAAACCCTGACTTCGATTTCAGTCTGCTGGGTGAATAAGGGTAAAAGCTCGGTATACAAACCGGAGTTTTCTGTGGTTGTGGCTGATGCGAGTTTAATATGACCTTTTTGTGCGAGCGCCCAATGTGGGGCGAACAGCAAGACGCACAAAACCACCAATGTGTAAATAGACTTATTCATTGAACGGGTCAATGTTATTTTAGATAAGGAACTAACCAGCGCCTGGTATGCACCAGACGCTGGTGTTTTGTTCTACTTATTCGTAATTAAATACATCTGGCCGCGGATCTGCGATAAACCCATCCTTATTCGGCATTTCGATAGTACCTATATTGGAAGCACTTAAAGTTGTACTACGATCCAGTATATTGGCTTCACCCAAAATATAGGCAACCACATTGTAAATCTCTGTGTCGGTTAACGAACCCGGAGCATTAAACGGCATTGCCCGTTTTACATAGTCAAAAACCGTCGATGCGTAGGGCCAGTAGCTTTCCACTGTTTTCTTCGGTGATTCTGAAGTCAATGATCCACGACCACCGATCAGAGCAGCAGCACCTAAATCTGCAACACCTTCGAGATTGGGACCATGGCAGGCTAGGCAATTTACAGTGTAAACCATCTTACCTTCTTCGTACGTACCTTCCCCGGGAGGTGCACCGCGACCATCAGGCATGACGTCAATATTGACCATCGCAATTTCTTCTGTGGTTGGTGTGCTACCTAGGTCGTAGGGCCCTCCATAACCATCTCCAATGGCACTGGCTGATCCGAACAAAAGCGTTGCAACAAGACTTAAGTAGGATAGACCCCGCAAGTTATTAGTATTGATGTACATTAGTCACACCTCCGTCTGCAGCAATTCCCCAGCTCTGAATACCATTTAAATGATAGATCGAACCAAACTTTCCACCGTCTAGTCCCCTGGCATCGACCAGTTCCTGGATGGTTGGTTGAACGTACCCAGTCTCATCCTGACAGCGACTTTGTATCACCGTCGGCTGGCCATCCCACCGCCAGGGGAATCGAAAGCGTGTATGGCAAACGGGCATGATCGGCCCCTCTAGCTCCGCAAGCTGCCACGAGTTTCCACCATCTGTTGATACCTCTACGCGTTTGATCCGACCACGGCCAGTCCAGGCAAGACCGGTAATTTCATAGAATCCCGCTCCCGGCAATTTCATTTCGCCTGAAGGATAGGTAATAACCGATTTCGCCTCCATGGTGAAGGAAAACTGGCGTGCTTTGCCACCTTTCAGCAGGTCCGTGTATTTAGACGTTTCCTCTCTAGTCATGAATGGTTTGTCGCTAACTTCAAGTCGCCTTAACCATTTGATGTGCGTATTGCCTTCGAATCCCGGCAGCAACAGACGCAATGGATATCCTTGCTCAGGTCGTATGGCTTCACCATTTTGTGCATACACCAACATTGCGTCTTTCCAGGCTTTGTCGATAGGCACGCTGCGAGTCATCACAGCAGCATCAGCCCCTTCTGCAAGAATCCATCCCGCTCCATCCTGGACACCAACTTCGCGCAGAATAGTGGACAATGGAACACCGGTCCATTCGGAAGTACTGGTTAATCCATGGGTGCCCTGCACTGTTTTTAAAGTAGGCTCACGCCACTCAGTTAGTCCATTGCCAGAACATTCAATAAAATGAAAACGCGAAACCGATGGAAAACGCTTTAGATCATCCATTGAATATTTTTTTGCGCCATTCACCATGCCATGCACAATTAAAGAATGGGTTGCTGGATCTATGTTGGGAATACCACCATGGTGTCGCTCAAAGTGCAATCCAGAGGGAGTCATCATTCCCTGACTCGAATCCAAGGGAGTCATAGTCCACGATGATTCTTTTGTTTTAGTAGGATAACGCCAACGTACTTCGGATTCGAATTGCGAACGGGTGCCATAACCACCATCATCATTAGTTAGACGACCTTGCTCCTTAGTGGGGTCCGCCTGGATTGGAAAGTCATTTGCCCCGGCGGGTGCTGCAGCAAGTGCAGAAGTAGAGGTTGTCAGCGCAGCTGCGCCAGTCGTAGCGGCAACCAGAAAATTTCTTCTCGTCGAAACCGAGTCCATACCACCGGTGGGAAACATTCCTTCCTTACATTCGCAAGCTTCCAGTTCCGCTTTGCGTTGCTCTTGTCTGCTTGTCAAAGCCGCTTCCTCGGCTTCAACCATTTCCTGAATTATGCCTTTTGTTTTTTCATCATAATCGAAATTGCCTTTGCTTCTACTCATCCAGATACCCTCGCATGCCCTATTGTGATTCCTTCACCACTACCAAACTGCTTTGGGATTTACGTTTTTTACAACACGCGCCCTAACACTCTGCCGAAACGTAGCAAGGATAGAGTAAAAGAGCTCTGGGTAATTTGTATAATGATTGCTTCCTATTGGTTAATCGATTTCGACTATGATAGGGCTGAAAGTCAACATTTATCTGGGTAAATTGCGAATTGGTAAACTATAAAAGTCTATAGTTCAACTTCTATCAACTAATAATCTAACCTACGGGCAATGACAGCGGTCATTAAGAAGACCTTCAAATAATTAATGATTAGTAACCCAACCCAAAAAATCAGTCAAGCTAGAGCAATGGCCTTGTTAATTATCATGGGCATGATGTGGGGTTTACAGTTCTCAATGTTAAAGCTGGCTACCCACAGTGATTATTCAGACATCACCATCTTGTTATTTTCACTGTCGTTGCTATCGGGAGTATTTTGGATAGCGTTAGTAATACGAAATGAGAAATTTTCACTAACAAAAAAGCGAGCTATATTTTTGCTCGTCATCAGCTTTCTCGGCTATGTCGCACCCCTAGCCGCTACGTTGAAAGCAGCCCCTCATATTACCGCTGGGGTTCTGACCTTGATCGCTTCGTTGACCCCTGTTGTTGCAATCTCAGTTGCAGTGTTGTTAAGAACTGAAGCAGTATCGATTAGTCGAATGGTCGCGGTGTTACTAGGACTGATCGCTGTTATTTTTGTGCTATGGCCTGAAATGGAGCTGCCTTTATATGGAGATACAAAATGGATATTGATCGCTTGCGTTGTCCCGCTTTGTTATGGCATTGAGTCAATATACGTAGCAGCTCTATGGCCAAAAGGAATGACTCCACTGCAAGTTGTTGCCGGAGAAGCGATTGTGGCAACGTTGATGATCTTGCCTTTTTATTTTTTCTATGGCGACCCATTAACAGTGACTTTCTCTTGGGCAGTAGGGAAATTGGCTATCTTACTTTTTGTCGCCGCTGGCGCGATTGAGGTTTTACTTTACTTCTATCTTATTCAACAAACCGGCGGAGTGTTTGTATCGTTTGGCACCTTTATTTCCCTTTTCGCTGGAGTCGGATGGGGTATGCTTGTTTTTTCAGAGGTTCATGATTTGCATGTGTGGATGGGCGTGATATTTTTAGTTTTTGCATTGACACTGGTTTGCAAGGACGGACAAAATTCATCCAATGAAACGTAGGGTTGAGTCTGTGTATGCACGTTCTGACTGCCTCTGTCATACTTAATCAGAATGGACATTGCTAATTTTTTCAGATTGAAAATATGAAAAAGTTCAGACCTTGAAATGAAGACTTATTATCAAGAAAGGGTACCTGTCTATGATGATGTCTATCAATACTTGGAGAGACAGGAAGATTTGCAGTTTCCCGAGCAGTACATAGCAAAGCACTATAAGTACAAAATTGTGCTTGAGGTCGCCGCAGGAACTGGGTGTTGGGCCCAATTTATTGCTTCCAAAGCCAAGGCTGTTATGACCCTTGACGTCACATTGGAAGCCTTGCAGCAAATAAAAAACCGCCCTAATTCGGAATTGGTTTCAACTCTGGATTGGGATGCATATTTATTGGATGGGTTAACAGGTTCTTACGAGGGACTGTTTGCTGGATTATGGGTTTCTCAGGTGCCATTACATTACAAAGTCTTAAAGTTTTTGTAACAACGGTGAGGAATAAAGTATCTTTTGGTTTACAAGTTTAGGCTAAATATCACCAATGTTCATACTAAATTAGTTGACTGCGTCTCTCATAATACCCGGTTAGTAATATTTTCAATTCATCAATCACTCCTTCATCGTAAGTTGGCGAGTCAGATAAAGCTAAATCCTGGAGTGCGCCAAATGCTTCACCAATGCAGGTCATTGCCAAGTCGAGTTGATTGCGACTTAATTTGATTCCCCAGGCTAGCAAGAATGGTTTCATTGCTGCGCCAATTTCTATATTGCTGCTTCGGTAAATGCTGTGTAATTCAGGGACAACAATCAGTGCACGTTGAAGCTGAACTAAAGCACGATCATTTTTTGTCCCTTCGACCAGAGCATCTACCATTCCTTCACAAACTTCTTGAATGGGAAATGTTGTAGAAGTATTTTTCAAATAGGTACAGATGAGATCGGATTGTTTTTCGCTAAATTTCAGCGCTAATTCCGACAAAATTTGATATTTATCAGAAAAATGTTTGTATAGAGTCGAAATATTCACTCCGGCGACTTTGGCTATTTGGTTCGTACTAATCTTCTCAAACCCTGCTGTCTCTAGGAGTTCTAGCGCTGCGGTCAGAATGGACGCT
Source organism: Phascolosoma agassizii (assembly GCA_035593235.1). Classification (NCBI taxonomy): domain Eukaryota; kingdom Metazoa; phylum Annelida; class Sipuncula; order Phascolosomatiformes; family Phascolosomatidae; genus Phascolosoma; species Phascolosoma agassizii. The sequence continues at coordinate 65,097 of JAVJHY010466799.1, read as the reverse complement.
CGTGTTTGACGAGATCTTTCTTGTTTTGGCTCAACACTAGTTACTGGCTTTGACATATGTTGCAGATCTAACCTTTGGGGTGACTAATTGTTGACTTTTAGCTCAAGAAATTATAAAAAGCAAGTGCTTACTTTATTGGAGATTACACGTGACCATTCAATTACATGCCTATACCGAATATAAACAATCCAGTGTGTGCAATTCCGTACGCTCGGCACTGTTAACTTATATTGGCGCTTTTGAGTCAAGAGATGCGAAGTGTATTGCTACCTTGGCGGGGGATGGTGTGTTGGTAGAAGTGCCTCTATTAAAACCTAATCGGTTATTTGGGAAGTCAGAGATTGAACGTGGACATTTAGCCACATTTAAGTCCATCAAGGATGTTACTTTTTCGATTGATGGTGAAATTGCTGAAAATGGCGTAGCTGCAATTTGTTTAGGCAAAGTAAATATATCTCGTGTTAGTGGTGATATGGATCAACATGATGTGGGGGTCGTAGCTCAGCTAACGAACGACAAGCTCAGTCGAATTAGTCTTTATTTTAACTCTAGAAACGTTCGGCGCTGGTCAGACGAATCAATACTATAAAAATGTCGGGGTACAACATGAAAGCAATAGAAGCGTTTGAAGAATACTGCAATGCTTGGGTCAACCATGATCACATTGCCTTAGCAGAATTATTTACCGATGACGGCGTATTTGAAGCATCAACACTTGATTCACCGATCGTAGGAAAAGAAAACCTGCAAAAACAACTAAGAATTATTTCAAATTCACACACAGATATTAAAACTGAAACCCGAATTGCTATTGAAACTGATACTGGAGCCTATTTTGAAGGTACATATATGGCAAAGGTTGTGGGAACGGGCGGTCGAATTGACGGTGCACCCACTCGGGCTGATTTTCGATATGTAGCATCCATTGAAATGAAAGATGGAAAAATCCTGCGATTGCATGAAATATATGATTCTCGACCATTTTATAGTGACGAACGACCGCGAATGTTCCCTATGAATCGTATAAGCCCCTATTGGCAGGGAACAGCTGATGCTAAGTGTACTGAGTACAGTGTCTATAACAATATGTATTTTCCAATGATTTATAGCCGTGCACCGTATGAAGACTACGCAGCATTACTCGAGGGAGTAACGCTTTGGGATGTAGGATTAGAAAGGCAAACCCAATTAAGAGGAAAAGATGCATTACTGTTTTTAGACTATTTGTCCTGTCGGGATATGTCTAATATGACAGTCGGTGACTGCCGCTATACCCTTGTTTGCGATGAGGAAGGGATAGTATTGTGTGATCCTGTGGTATTGATGCCGGAGGAAAATACGATTTGGATTTCTCATGGAAATACAGATGTCACACTATGGGCTCGAGGAATTGCAATGGATTCCAAGTGGGATGTGGAAGTATCGGAGCCAGATATTGCTCCTTTACAAGTTCAGGGACCGAAATCGATTCATGTTATGAATGGATTATGCGCAGAGCCGATAGATGAACTAAAAAATTACAAATGTAAAATTACCGAAGTCGCAGGACTAAAAGCAGTTGTTTCCAGAACCGGCTGGAGTGGTGGATTTGGTTACGAAATATATCCATACGGCAGTGAGCGCGCGATGGAACTGTGGAATGAGATTTTAAATGTCGGAAAACCATATGGGATAAAGGTAACTGGACCGATAGTACATCGGGCTGTCGAACGCGGAGTAACAGACACGGGTTACTATACAAATTCAACCATGAATGCACTGGAAGAGGTCTCAGCACATCTAGTGGATTTAGATAAAGCTTCCGATTTTATTGGTAAGGCAGCATTAAAACGAATACAAAAGGATGGCGTACGAAGACACTCTGTGGGACTTTTTGTAGAGGGAGAAATACCTCGGCTCGAGTGGAACTGGAAACTTACTGGCCAGAACAATTCAATTGGTGCAGTCCGTTGGGCAGTCCATTCTTTCGAACTCAATAGAAGTATTGGTATAGCTATCGTTGATGTTGGAATCCAAATTGGAGATATTGTCGAAATAGAACATGACCAAGGTACTGTAAAAGCTGAAGTAACTACTATTCCATTTGTTAATCGAGGAACATAACGGTGCATACGTTTCTGGTAGTCGCTCATCCACGAAGCACATCATTTACTCACGCTGTATTAAAGTAAATTCAGGTGGGAGTCGAAGCTGCAGGACATAGCAGATCTATATCAAGAAAAGTTTAACCCAGTCATGTCAGAACGTGATATGCAGCAAATTGATGGAATCCCCATGCCAGATGATGTGCTTACTATTGGAAACTCGCCACTCGGAAGAGACATTGGGCGGTTTTAACGAAGAGAATTTACATAACTAAAGTGGCCGTTCACTCTTGCAAATATAAATTATGACTAAACGCAGAGGAAGACGAAAATCGTGGTACGTCAGAACCTTAGTTAGACGCGCATTGGAAGCTCCTGAATATAGTCACTCATATTGGGGGTGCGTCCGAGAATTACACGTTCGCGGTGGTGACACCGTATTTCAAAACGCTAAGAGCCTCTATCAACGACTGGTCTGACCTATTCTTTCAGAATGGCGACATTGGTGACACAGCGCTAATCTCGAATTACGATTTCACGCTTAATACAGAAGATCATGCTTGATGTGGGTCTATCGCAGGATAGAGTTAGTTCGATTACAATCGCCGCACCCTAGCACGCAATACCTATCATCATAATGCCCAAAGTGAAGACCCAAAGCCAGTCCAGCGTAAAGGCGGATTCCGAAAAGAAAGATACCAATCAATCCGAATTTCCCGTGACAATGGATCCTGATCTCTTGCGGGCATCGCTTGACAGTAAGGTAAAGACGGATATTTTGGCACGCGGCGAAATTGAAGTCCCCGCCGTCCCCTTGCTGGTTGACAGTTACGTTGCAATGCTTAGTGAGATCTTCGCGCTGACCGGCAGTATATACAGCGATAGCGAACTGGCTATGCTTCGCGAGCAGATGCTCTCCAAAATTCAGGAAGCATCACACCGCTCTCCGAATTCGAAGGTCACTGTCCGCTATACACCCGCCACGAACGGCGGTATCGACTACTCGATTGAAACCAACGTGCGCACCATTGCCGATTCCTATGATGAGCAAATGGGTGATGGTAAAAGTCATCTCTTCGGTGTGCATCCCGACGCTAAGTTCTCGCAGGTGGCACGGGACTTGCCGGGCTTCCCGAGTCTGAAAATCATGGATATAGGTGCAGGTACGGGGCGCAATGCACTACCACTGGCACGTCTGGGTTGCAGCGTCGACGTTGTCGAGGTGTCGCCGGTTTTCTGTGCCGAGATGAAAAAGAGCGCCACAGAGCAACGGATCGAGAGTATACGCATTATCAACTCCGATTTCTTCAGCCCACTCCTGAATTTGCAGGTAGATCATTACGATCTAGTGCTTTCTTCTGAGGTTGTCGCGCACTTTCGTGATGTCGCACAACTGCATGACTTCCTTCAGCGGGCCACCTCAACGTTAAAACCAGGAGGGCTCTTACTCATCAATAGTTTTGTCGCCGAGGGGGACTATGTGCCGGAGCCGCTCGTCTTCGAAATGTCGCAGTATGTCTGGTCGACGTTGTTTACGCGTACTGATATCGAAAGCGCCATGGAGGGCCTGCCGCTGCAACTGCTGGAGGATCTGGCCGCTGTCGAGTATGAGAAGGCGCATCTCCCGCGCGAGGCCTGGCCGCCTGCAGCGTGGTATGAAAACTGGGCGAGTAGCCGTGCCTTGTTTCATCTTGAAGAACATCGACCACCCTCGGAATTGCACTGGCTCCTGTTTCGACGCACGGATATCGACGGATAGCTTTCGTAGTCTTGGCACGTCGGCTTGACTAGCCCAACTTTGGCACCCACTTGCGATTCGGCTGTGTCAACTCTACTTTGGCACAAGCTTTGTGTCACGATTTCCTTTGGTCACTTACCTAATACGGCTGTTTCCAACTAGAGCGCTAGGTGGAATTGTTTTGGCAGTCCCGGATTTTTGAAAAACATTCAGTTAAAATTTGATCTATACTGTAAACAACACACCGGGAAAGACACCATACTGCTAAAGTTGATGATCTTTTCTAGCAAACTAGGTCTATAGGGAGGCTTATGCATAATGAGTAATCGGCGCAAATGGCTAAAAAACTTATCAGTAGCTGGTATATTGAGCTCAGTTGAGACTTGGAAGAAACCTATTATCAAAGCGGTCGTGTTGCCGGCACATGCCCAGGCCACTGGAGCTGGTTGTAGCGATCTCATACTTACTAGTGACTTTACCGTTCCAGCAGGCGTAACCAGCGTTAGTTTCACAGCTACTGGCGGTGGCGGTGGCGGTGGTGGTGGCGGTCGAGCAGGCGGAATGGCCGCTAATGGTACGAGCGGAATGGGTGGCGCCGGGTCGGGCGGATCGAATGACACATCAGGCTTTGTAGCTGTTATGACAGGTGATATGTTTGCTATCGTGATAGGACAAGGTGGTAGCGCCGGTTCGGGTATGTCGGGCAATATGGCTGGGGAAGGAGCTGCTGGTGGCAGCGGTGGTGCGGGTAACCCACCGGGAGGTACAGGAGGTATGGGTATGAGCGGTATGGGGGCGGGAATGATAAGAGCGCCCGGCGGCGGCGGCGGCGGCGCTGGCGGCACGACCACGGTAACGGGTATCGGGGTCAATGTGGTCGCTTCCGGTGGAACCGGTGGTGGTGGTGGTGGTGGTGCTTTTGATGCTATGGGCGGTGCCATGATGCCAACTGGGATGCCCGGTGCGTCCGGGGCCATGGGCGGCGCTGGTGGTAGTGGTAATGGTGGTGCGACCTCAGGCGGCGATGGCGGCAGTGGTGGCATGATGGGTGCGAACAATGCGCAGGGTACCGGCGATGGTGCAGGGGGTAGCGGTGGAGCTGGCCGAGATGCCCCGCCCAACGGTAATGGGGATTCGGGCATAGATGGAACTTCAGGAACGGTAATCGCAACTCTATGCTCCTGATAGAGAGTTAACTCATGTCGGAAACTCCTACCAAACCGAGATATCCCTCGGCAAACTAGGCCCAGCATGTCTGCTTTAATAAGCATCTCGTTAATTATCTGAACTGGTTGGTTTCTAAGGGCAATTATTAGATGGATGGACTTTACAGCTTCGATCGGCGGAACCATACACAACGAACAGTTACTAGATGCAGTTTGCACTGCATTATCTATACTAGATCAGTAAGTTCTCGATTTTAAGTTCGCGTTTGAAAATGAAATTTTATTGTTGCAAACACTGCTCAATTCGATTTAACACTTCCATTGCTGCTAAGGCCTGATGCACACTTGAATTTGGTTCACGATCCTCTTTAATGGCGGCAAAAAATTCCCTATCCTCGAGTTCGATACCATTCATTGAAACATCCACCTCGCTGACGTCAATGGGTTGTTCACGACCGTCCACCAAATCGTCATAACGTGCGATATAAGTTCCGTTATCGCAAATATAACGAAAGAATGTTCCCAAGGGTCCGTCATTGTTAAATGATAGCGATAGCGTACAAAGTGCCCCGGATGCAGTTTTAAGACCGATACTCATATCCAAAGATATTCCCAATTCGGGATGTAGCGGACCAGCCATCCCCTGCACCTCGCTAATGGTTTCGCCGGTTTGGTAGGCAAAAAGATCCACGGTGTGACAGGCATGGTGCCATAGCAGATGGTCGGTCCAGCTCCTTGGTTCACCAAGGGCATTCAAATTCTTGCGCCGAAAGAAATAAGTTTGCACATCCATTTGCTGAATTTTTAACTCCCCTGCTTTGATCTTGTTATGCACCCATTGGTGACTGGGATTAAATCGTCTGGTATGACCCGCCATGGCGATCACGCCGCTTTGCTCCTGCACATCGCAAATTGATTGGGCATCGGCTAAAGAATCTGCCATGGGAATCTCAACCAAAACGTGTTTTCCTGCCTCCATCACCTGCTTTGCCTGGGCCGCATGCATAGGTGTCGGGGAAGTGATAATGGCTGCTTCTACGCCTGGCTGAGAAAGCGCTTCATCCAAATCCAGTGTCCGATGGGTAATGGCAAATTTATCCGCAACTAGATTCGTGGTTGCTTCAACGCCCCCAACAATACTAACCACTTCTACATCGTCAATATTTTTCAAAGCCTCAAGGTGTTTGTTAGCAAAGGCGCCTTCGCCGACCATACATATTTTCATTTTCTATACACTCGCCCTTTAGATTAATTTAACTTTTTTCAATCGACTATCAAGTCGCGAAAATACATTCCGCACATTTTTTGAAAACACTTTTTGTTTATCTGTGTCATTTAACCCGCAGGCATCTATATATCGTTTTGTATCGTCAAAATAAAATCCCGTCTGAGGATCAATTCCTCTCACCGCTCCCACCATTTCCGATGCAAATAAAACATTTTCCACCGGCACTACGTCGACCAATAGATCGATCCCTTGTTGATGGTATACACATGTATCGAAATAAATATTGCCTTGGATAAATTGATCCAGAGAATGTAGTTTCATCATATCTGAAAGACCGCGAAATCTGCCCCAGTGATAAGGCACCGCCCCACCTCCGTGGGGAATAATAAATTTCAGTTCCGGAAAATCAATAAACAATTCCTTTGCCACCATCAACTGCTGGAATGCGGCGGTATCCGCACCTAGATAATGGGAGCCTGTGGTGTGAAAACACGGGTGACACGACGCAGACACATGCACCATCGCGGGCACATCCAGCTCTACCATTTTTTCGTATATTGGATACCAATAATGATCGTCCATTGGTGGTGCGGTCCAATGTCCACCTGACGGGTCCGGTGACAGATTACATCCAACGAAACCAAGCTGGTTGACACATCGTTCCAATTCTGCGGCGCAGACAGCTAAACTAGCTTGCGGTGATTGGGGTAACTGGGCCACGCCGATAAAATTACTAGGATAAAGTTCGGTAATCCGATAGATCAAATCATTACAGTGTTCGGTCCAGTATTTGCTGGTGGATTGATTGCCAATGTGGTGGCCCATCCAGCTAGCCCTAGGTGAAAACAGAGTGACATCCGTGCCGCGCTCATTTTGCAGTTTGAGCTGGGCCCCTTCCAAACTATCTCTTATTTGGTCATCGCTAATACTGATCACACCTTTGATATGCTCAAACAGAGGATCCGCCTCAAGGTCCATTTTTTGTTGATCACGAAATTTCCCTAATGCATCGGGCGCAGTTGTATAGTGACCATGGCAATCGATAATCAAACTCATTCAATATCCTCAAATTTATCCACATATCGTAAGCCCTGGTCTTCTAGACGTGGCCGCATATTGTAGATATCGAGGCTACTAATACCTTTTGCCAGCTGGGTGCGTTTTTCCACTTCATTTTGTTCCCGCACTACCCCCGCTTCCAATGTTGAGGTGGCCATGGTCCTTGGCACAATACAGACGCCATCATCATCTGCAACCACCACATCCCCCGGCATGACCTGTTGTCCGCCACATACAATGGGTATGTTGACCGAGCCCACTGTATTTTTAACCGTACCCTTTATCGAAATCGCCCGGGACCATACAGGAAAGTCAATTTGCTGCAGATCCGCAACGTCCCGACAACCACCTTCGCTAATGAGCCCACGAACCCCATGAGCCTTGGCGGAGGTAGCTAATAAATCGCCAAAATATCCATCGCTACAAGGTGAAACAATGGCAGCAATTAACACATCGCCCGGCTGACATAATTCTATGGCTACGTGCAACATCCAGTTGTCGCCCGGTTGCATCAATACAGTGACCGCACTACCAGCGATTCGCGCACCGGAATACACCGGTCTGATTGTCGGATCAAGATTACCGATTCTGCCCTGGGCTTCATGCACCGTGGCAGAACCAAGCTTCGCCAAACCATCAATTGTTCCGCTGTCTGCACGCTCGATGTTTCGTACGGCAATACCCGGTTTGCTGTGCATATTCATTTTATTTTCCGTTCAATCATTTTTAGGACTCAAAGCCATAGAGCCGAGCCGGATTATCCACCAAAATTTTTCGTTGTAGCGATTCGTCTCGCGCAATTAAAGGCACCAGGTCCAATAGATCCGCATCATTTGGCATATGCTTTTTAATGTTTGGATGGGGATAATCCGTGCCCCAGATAACACGGTCCGGCGCAACCTCCAGGAATCCCTGGGCAAATGGAATGGCATCATAAAACGGTGGTGCAGCAGAGATTCGCTCTGAACCGCAAATCTTGATCCACCAGTTTTCCTGTTGCAGTTGCTCTAGCAATATCTGATATGCCTGTTGATTGACTCCATCACTGGCGGGCACCCTTCCCATGTGGTCAACAACAATTTCCATGTCAATTTTTGAGAAAAAATCCCGATAAGTAATCACGTCTTCCGCATTCAGATGAATAACCAAATGCCAGTTCAGTAAGCCAACCTGGTCAAGCACCTTTTTCATCATGTTCAAATCAGGCGCACCACCTAAATGTTTGACAAAATTAAATCGTATTCCGCGAACCCCACCGTCATGCAAATCCTGAAAATCATTTTCGCTAAAATTATCATTGGCAATGCAAACCCCACGGTAGGCTCCAGCACTGTGTTTTATTGCATCCAGCATGGCAGAATTATCCGCGCCATGGCAACTCGCTTGAACCAGTACCGCTCGTTCTATGCCGAGTCGCTGGTGCACTCGCATTAACGCTTGTTTGCCCGCATCTGGTGGCCAATAACTGGCGCTTTGGGCATAGGGAAATTGTTTATGGGGTCCAAATACATGACAATGGGCGTCACAAGAAAGTGTAGGTGCGGAGAATTGTGGAACCCGAGTATTGTTGTCCGGTGCCATGCAACTTGGCTTGTCAAATTTAACAGGTTCAGACATACAACTCACCTTGGGCAATCAATCTCGCCGTACGCAATACGCCGGCATGTTCCACCTCACCCTTATCGTTTAAACCAAGCTCAATAGACAATTGGCCTGATGGATGTTCGACGGACAGGGTTTTTACATTCCCTGAAGGCAATGTCGCAATGACTTCAGCCGCTGAGGCTTTTAAAACGCAAGCCGTAGCCACCGATACTGCCCCCAATACGCCAATGGAAGAATGGCAACGATGGGGAATAAAGGTACGCGTGTTGATAGCGCCACCATTGATTGCTTCCGATACGAGACACATCTTTGGTACAACTTTCGATTTGACGTCACCGAGATTCATGATCGTTCCTGCTTGCAACCGAATGGTTTCGAGCCATTCGCAAAATTGTCCATCTTGTTCCAACTCTTGCGGACTTTCATAGCCTGTCTTGTCGAGACCGGTGGCACCAATCACCACCACTGGCATACCATTATCGATGCAGGTAACTGGCATCCCATCTATGATATCAAGGGGATTTCCGCTGGGTAACAAGCTGCCACAGACAGATCCGGCGATATCCTTATACTTACAGATAATGGGTGCGGCGGAACCAGGTACACCGTCAACAATGGCATCTCCAGAATATTTAACTTTGCCCATAGGTGTTTGTATTGCAAGGTCGCATCGATTCCCGCTATTCAGCATATTCACGCGAACAGTTGTCATCTTATCCACCGCGTTTACCAAGCCTCGCTCAATGGCAAATGGTCCCACACCAGAAAGAATATTGCCGCAATTCGGTGTGGTATCGATGCGATTTTCGCCCACTACTACCTGCACAAACAAATAATCAACATCACAGTCTGGCTGGGTAGAAGGGCTAACAATGGCCACCTTGCTAGTGAGAGGGTGTGCCCCACCAACGCCGTCCACCTGACTGAGATCACGACCCAAAGCCGAAAGCAGCATCTGGCCTCTTTGCTCTGGGTCCATGGGCAAATCAGTAGCGCTAAAAAATATTCCTTTTGAGCTACCTCCGCGAAACATCATAAATGGAATTGCCTGCTGCATATTATTTAAAAATCGATTGAGGCTTAGTATGGCAGTCCAACATAATTTTCAGCGAACGCTGTTTGTGTCGACTTTGAGGAAACCAAGGAATCCAATTCCGATTGTTGTTGCTGTTTCTCTCTTTGTGACTGTCCTGGGAAATTATGCAGCAATTCAGTACAAGACTGGGAGAACTTAACAGCATTATTAATTCTTTTCAGAGCCATTGAAGAGTATTCTAATAATAAACTTTCATTGGATTTCTTATAATATTCGACCAACCCAGTTGACAGATAATGGATATCTGAAACAGCTAGGTTCAAACCTTTGGCACCTGTAGGGGGCACGATATGAGCGGCATCACCGGCTAGAAACAATCGACCATAATGCAGTGTTTTCGCGGTAAATACTCTCAATGGCGCGATACTTTTTTCGACGGATGACCCTGTTTCCAAATCCACAGCCATTTCAGCAGGTATGCGACTACTGAACTCAGACCAAAATGCGTCATCTGACCAATTCTCCACAGAATCTCCTTGCTCTAGCTGAAGGTAATATCGACTCAGCGAATTGTTGCGCATAGAGCATAACGCAAAGCCCCGAGGATGACTGGCATACACCACTTCCTTTGATACAGGAGGTGTCTCAGACAATATTCCTAACCAACAAAACGGATAGGTAAAATGATATTCACCTAGCAATTGGTCGGGAACACTTTTACGGCTCACACCGTGGAAGCCGTCACAACCGGCAATAAACTCACAATCCACGCGATATTCTTGGTCGCTTTTAGTAAAAGTTACATAAGGATCACAGCTATCTACTTGATGTAGGGCAACCTCCTCCGCATTGTTAATAATGATGCCACCCAATGCATCTCTTGCCTGGTACAAGTCGTGGGTAATTTCAGTCTGACCAAATACGGTGACAACCTTGCCATTAGTCAAACTCTGTATATCGATGTTATGCAATTCGCCGCTAACCGCGATGCCAATTCCAAGGTGCACCATTCCCTCCTTTGCAACTCGTTCACCGATACCAGCGCGATGCAACATATCCACGGTGCCCTGCTCCAGCACACCTGCACGAATGCGACCTAATACATACTCCTTTGACCTACGCTCAAGGACGATATTATCTATGCCATTCAAATCCAAAAGCTGGGAAAGCAACATTCCTGCAGGACCACCCCCGATAATGGCAACCTGAGTTTTCATATTTTGAATTTTTTTCACAACCCAGATACGTCAACTAATCGAGCAATAGGTATATAGCACCACTGATTATTCCCGAGACACTTCTACCTCCGCCATTGAGCGTGGCAATCATTTCCATTCCCAACTCCTGATGGGCTTTACCGGTTGGATGTATCCGATCGAAGAAAACGTATCGATCAAAATGACAGCCTGGCAATATCTGAAAATTATCGGTATTAAAGCAAGGTGCAGTGGTATTGGTGAAACCAAGACTGGAAGGCTGGTCCAGAACTCTGCTTAATGTGGAAAACAAATCAAATTCAATAATTTCTGCATTGGATCCGTTTTGAATTGAGGAAATAGACTGGGCCAAAGAAGTATTGAACCGAGTGGTTGCATCCCGCGCGCGGAATATAATTCCAGGATCCAGCGCGGATTTTTGCAACGTTTCGGGTATACGAGAGATATCTGGTGCATTAGCGACCAAAATTTTACGCGCGCCTAAATTGATTAGTTGCACAATGGAATTACGAATAGCACTCACTGCAGATAAAACCGTAGCAGCCCGTTGCGCGGCGTTGATTTGAGTACTGGCGTCACGAATATCGTTTCCGCCAATCATTATGATGTACAGCGCTTCAGCTCCAAGCCCTGTGGGATGCCGGGTCTGGAATGCCGAGATTTGACGGGATAAATCTTCGATCCCATTACCATTTGCGTTGGCACCACCCACTGCAAAATTTTTGCCTCCAGAAGAAGAAAATAAATGACGGGATCTCGCAGAAGAAAGACCCAAATTATTTGCCACATGATCTATAGCGACGGGGCCGTTGGAAATTCGATTTTGATAGTATGGCGCTGGCAAACCAAAAATACCGGCAATATTTCCAGTGTCAGACAAGCTGTCACCAAATATCACCAGATTGGAAAATGCGTTTGCCTGGCAGATAGCAAACAGCAGAAACAAACCCACCCAGCAGGCGAAATTTCGTGGAGGCATCATAGCCGTTATTTTACTACTAAGACGCGAGAGTTAGTGTTTTAACACCTATAGAGTGAGCGCAATTAATCGTAGCTTGGTCGAAAAGGGAACTTGATTACTAGCGATAACGACGCAAACCAGAAATTAATAAAAAAGTCGACACGAAACAAAATATAGCAAAAAAGACTAATACCTGTTCAAAGGAAAACCCGTTATCCAGCATCACACCAACGCTCACTGGCCCTAGAGCTGTGGCGAACACGCCGAGGGCCCCAATCATTGACTTTATGCCTCCCAAATATCTTGTGCCATAGAGTTCAGCCCATATGGAGCTATAGGTTGTAAAGTAAACACCGGTATTCAATCCGAGTAACATGAAGTAAGGAATCACCCAGTTTGGATTCTCTGCGGGCACCAACAATAACAATGCCGCCATCATCGGCACCAGGTAAAACGGAATAATCTTAGCGGAAGTATAGCGGTCGATTAATGGTCCTGAGGACAATGACGCCGTAATTGCGCAGACTGCGTACAACCAATAATTGCCTGTCACCCACAGACCAGACCAACCTTTGGCCTCAGCCAAGGTCAAGTGATGGAAAAACATCGCAGTGCTGACGTAGGATGGTGCTAATAACGCAGGCAATAACAAGTAAAAACGCAGCTCCCCCAGCATTTGCCTTCGTGTTTTGCTGACTATGGCATTTTCATCTCGGCTTTCTTTTTCCAACTCTTCAATATGGGTTTGGTGCCGTTGCTTTTGGCCGCGAAGAAGCAACAATAAAATTGGAATGGTCAACAAAACCCAAAGTGCGGCAATACGATAACTGGCTTGCCAGCCAACAGCGGTGATACCAATGACTGCGAGAAATGGCAATAACGCCTCGCCGCAGGAAAAACCCATGGATGTAATGGCAAGCGCTCTGCCCCTGGCATTTCGCATGTAACGCGCTATGGAGGTTACCGCTGTATGGCTGGTCAACCCCTGGCCAAATTGGCGCAGCAAAAATATTGAGATGGTGAGAAAAATGACAGATGGCGCCAGACTGATGGATAGACACGCAAGCACCAGGCCAAGTATTACTACAAAGGTATAAACACTGAGTGAGAATCGGTCGATCAGATTGCCAGTCCAGGGCAGCACCACCGCACTACATAACGTACCAACCATATAAATGGTACCCCACTGGGTGTGGCTTAAATCAAATGTTGTTCTTATTTCCGGACCGAAAGCACCAATAAAATAGGTTTGGCCAGCGCTCGAGGTGAAGGCGAGCAAAAATCCAAATCCGAGAAATCGAAGATTATTGCGAGCGAAGGATAGATAACCGGTCATTGCGGCGGATTATGGATTGAAATGCAGGCGGCCGTATCCTACTTTGTTTTCCATTCGCGACATAGTTATTCCAGCAAGTCCACGAATTGATAGAATCCAGTCAATTAAATACAACAAGTGGAGAATCTGATGCCTCTGGAAATGAATCAAGATGTTTTTATCACCTGTGCAGTCACTGGAGCAGGAGGCACCCAGGATCGATCGGAACATGTACCCCGCAGTCCTGAGCAAATCGCCAATAGCGCTATTGATGCCGCCAAAGCTGGCGCCGCTGTGGTGCATTGTCATGTTCGCGACCCTGAAACTGGCGCGCCCAGTCGAAAAGTAGAATATTACCGAGAAGTGACAGAGCGTATTCGCGCTGCAGAGGTAGACGTCGTATTGAATCTGACCTCCGGTATGGGAGGCGATCTCATTCTTGGCGGCGTCGAAAACCCATTACCCGCCGGAGCCGGCACAGATATGGCTGGGGCAACGGAACGAATGGCCCACGTGGCAGAATGCCTACCAGAAATATGCACACTAGATTGCGGCACAATGAATTTCGCCGAAGCCGATTACGTCATGGTCAATACACCGGGCATGCTTCAGGCCATGGCAAAGATAACCCAAGACTTGGGCGTTCGGGCAGAAATTGAAGCATTCGACACCGGTCATCTTTGGTATGCCAAGCAATTGGTGAAAGAAGGCTTGATTGAGGATCCCGTGATGATTCAACTCTGCATGGGTGTTCCCTGGGCGGCACCGGATGATATGAATACATTTATGGCCATGGTGAATAATGTGCCCGATAGTTGGACATTTTCGGCTTTTGGCCTTGGCCGAAATGAAATGCCTTACGTGGCTGCTTCCGTGTTAACAGGAGGAAATGTTCGGGTAGGTCTGGAAGATAATCTTTACCTTTCTCGCGGGGTTAAGGCAACCAATGCGCAACTGGTAGAAAAAGCAGTGACTATTGTTGAGAATCTTGGCGCCAGAGTTATTACACCGGAACAGGTCAGGCGAAAATTAAAACTGCAGAAGCGGGCACCCAGATGAAGGCAGCGATTATAGGTGGTGGTGTAATTGGCGGTGGCTGGGCGGCGCGCTTTTTATTAAATGGATGGGATGTATCGGTATACGATCCTGACCCACAGGCGGAACGTAAAATTTCCGAAGTACTTGCCAATGCCCAGCGCAGCTTACCGGGTCTTTACGAATACGCCATGCCGCCACGGGGCAAATTAACCTATTGCAATGAAATCAGCGAGGCGGTTCAAGATGCAGACTGGATACAGGAAAGTGTTCCGGAGCGCCTGGAAATCAAACTAAAAACTTTTGCAGAAATTCAGCAATACGCGTCACAGAGCGCTGTGATCGGCTCATCCACTTCAGGGTTTAAACCATCAGAACTCAATCAAGGAGCACTGCGACCCGAGCAAATTCTAGTCTGCCATCCATTTAATCCAGTTTACATTTTACCGTTGGTGGAAGTTGTACCTTCGCCCAAAACCTCTGCTGATATTCGTGATCGCAGCATTGAATTGTGCAAACAAATCGGCATGCGTCCATTGCTTGTGCATAAGGAAATTGATGGTCATATAAATGATCGCTTGCAAGAAGCACTATGGCGCGAAGCCCTGTGGCTGGTGAATGATGGCATTGCGACAACTGAAGATATTGATGATTCAATCCGGTTTGGTTGTGGTTTGCGCTGGGCTCAGATGGGCACTTTTCAGACGTTTTGGCTAGCTGGTGGCGAAGGTGGAATGCGTCATTTTCTCGCTCAGTTCGGTCCCAGTTTGAAATGGCCCTGGACCAAACTAATGGATGTTCCCGATCTTACTGACCAACTAATCGACAAAGTGGCCGACCAATGCGATGACCAGTCTGGAGGTGCTACACCGAGAGAGATGGAACGAGTGCGAGACGATAACCTTGTGGGTATCATGCGTTCTTTGAAAGTCAACAATTGGGCTGCCGGGCAAACCCTCAAGGAGCATGATGCACGATTAATCGCAATCGCGGAGACTGAAGGTGATTGGATTGAAACAGCACGTCGTCAGGTCCCGCAAAGCTGGACCGATTATAACGGTCACATGAACGAAACCCATTATCTGGAAGTGTTAAGCCAGGCAACGGATGCCATGATGGCACTGTTTGGCTTTAATGCGGAGTACATCGCGGGTGGGCATAGTTTTTTCTCGGTGGAAACCCATATTCGCCACTTGGATGAATTGCAGGCAGGCGAACTGATTCGGGTACGTACCCAGATTCTCGAAGGTGGTGGCAAAAAAGTCAGACTGTTTCATCGACTAGAGCGAATGGACGGAAGCTTGGCCGCAACTGGTGAGGCGATGCAGATACATGTCAATCTCGAGTCCCGCTCCGCCTGCAATCCAGTCGAACCGATCTTGTCCCGGCTGACCCAGTTTGCGGATAAGCACAAACCGGATAGTTTGCCGGAAGGAGCCGGTAGCGCCATTGGGTCACGCAAATAGTCGGTAAATACCCCGATACCCAAAGTGAGTTTGGATTGATATTATGGGCCCGCATTAATTATTCCAAACAAAAACATGTCAAATAATAAATCCAGCACCGAAGACCTAAAGGCGAGCCTGTTAACAAAGGGAGTGAAATACCTGTTGCCGAGTTATGTAGATATGCATGGCGCATCGAAAAGTAAATGCGTGCCGATCAGTCACTTTGATCAGATGATGGGTGGTTCAGAGCTTTGCACAGGCGCGGCGTTAGACGGCGTGCCTCAGGAAATTAATGATGAGGAAGTTGCAGCGCATCCTGATCCCGATTCCTGCATCGTTCAGCCCTGGCAACCGGATATGGCCTGGTTTGCCAGCGACCTGTGGTGCGAAGGCAAGCCATTTGAACCCTGTAGCCGTAATATTTTAAAGCGTGCCACAGCGGATGCCGAACAAATGGGATATGGGATGAATCTCGGCATTGAAGCCGAATTTTTTGTTTTAAAGAAAGATGAGGACGGCAATGTTGTCCCCTTAAGCCCAAGACCCAACCTGCAAAAGCCCGCCTATGATGTGCCGCGCTTACTAGACAATATGCCCTGGTTGGACCAGCTGGTCAGCAACATGAACGACCTGGGCTGGGATGTATATTCGTTTGACCATGAAGATGGAATCGGTCAGTTTGAAGTAGATTTTGATTTTGCCGACGTATTGACGATGGCGGATCGATTTGTATTTTTACGTCGATTGGCCAATGAAGTTGCACGTGAGCATGGTGGGTTCGCCTCGTTTATGCCGAAACCCTTCGGCAACTTTGCCGGCAGCGGTGCGCATTTTAATTTGTCATTATTTGACAAAGATTCGGCAGAGAATTTATTTGAAGCAGACAACGATCCACGGGGTCTTGGTCTTTCTGCTTTAGGATATCAATTCCTGGCAGGAATACTGAAACATCTGCCAGCAATCAGCGCAGTAGTTTCCCCTACGGTAAATAGCTATAAGCGATTGATCGTTCAAGGCAGTACAACAGGTTTTACCTGGGCCCCTGTGTTCCAGTGTTATGGGGGTAACAATCGAACCAACACATTGCGCATCCCGCGTGGTGGTGGAAGGGTTGAACTGCGCCTTGCTGATCCGATGTGTAATCCTTATCTGGGCAGCGCGCTGGTATTGGCAGCAGGACTTGAAGGCATCCGAGAAAATCTTGATCCAGGGGAACCCCACGTTGAGAACATGTACCTCAAATCTGAAGCCGAGCTGATGGAAATCGGGGTGAATATGTTACCGCGCACCCTGGCAGAAGCCATCGACGCTTTTGTCGCAGATCCTCTTGGTAAATCTGTTTTCGGCGAAGAGATGTTTGACTCCTGGGTAGAATTCAAACGAGCAGAATGGCTGAGCTATCTCAATCATGTATCGGACTGGGAACAACAGCGCTATCTCACGTTTTATTAATATGCTCGAACAAGCTAAGCAACGCACTATTGAATTTCAAGACAGACTCCGCCAATCGGGTATAGAGCGTGCATTGATTACCGATGAAAGCTCCATTGCTTATCTGGCGGGTTTCTGGGGATATCTGTCGGTGGAATTCGGTCGTCCGACATTCTTATTAATACAACCCGATACACCGCCGGTTGTGATCACGCCTTTGATGGAAAGTGAAATGGTCGCGGCAATGACCTGGGTTGAAGATGTAATGACCTGGGAAGATGCGGGCTCTCGCCGCTGGGAAAACGTTTTGTCCGAAGCCCTGGGTACTTCCAGCGGACAACTAGGCGTTGAATTGGCTGGCTTGCCCGCTATTGTGCGAAATTGGTTTGATGATCAGCGTCCCGGCACTGTTTTTAAAGATGTCGCCAGCATTCTCGGTGAAATGCGGATGATCAAATCCGCGGAAGAGATCGAAGTAATGACCCAAGCTGGCATAATTGCCGGTGCCATGATGAAAGGTGCGGAAGATGCCTTGGCGGAAGGTGCGCCAGAGTATGAAGCCGCCCTGGCTGTGATCAACGCCGGCACACGTAGCGCGGCGGGGTTTTTGACTGATAAAGGCTGGGAGGCTTTTATTTCTCCAATGATTCATAACCTTCAGATCATGCAGTCCGGCCGAGACACTTCCATGGTGCATCGAAGAGCGAGTGTCAAACCCTTAGAAAAAGGCGATCCTGTTTATTTTTGTTTCTGCAATATGGCCCAGTTTAAGCAATACAAACTGGGCTTTGATCGAATGTTTTTTATCAAGGAAATTTCAGACGAAGCTGCTGACGTCCAACAAACAGCCATTGATGCGCAGCAAGCTGCCATCGCTGCAATCAGGCCGGGTGTAACTGCGGAATCTGTGGATCTAGCAGCCAATGAAGTCTACAAGCAGCGTGGCTACCAAACTGGCTATCGAACTGGTCGCTCCATTGGTATGGCATACCTAGAATCTCCAGAATTAAAAAAAGGCGATAAAACCATCTTACAACCCGGTATGACCTTCGCTGTTGATGGCGGTATTTCGGTGGATGGAAAATTGGGCGGTCGAATTGGCGACTCCATCGTGGTCACCAAAAGCGGCTGCGATTATTTAACGTCTTACCCGAGCAAGATATTAATGGTGAATCGATAATTTTTCACTTAAAGAACCTTTGCACAAGTCTATCGTGTTGATAATCTTTACGTAGAAATCCGTTTCGCAAAGAATATATTGCAATTTTCTGGGATCTACTCAGCTTCTGACAAATGTACCCACCCCAAGCTGGAAGAAAAAGATATTCTAGGGTGTATGGATATGATTTATTGCGCCCATAACGCAGTATGATCAATGGAAACAGTGCCCAACCCTGATTTATACTGAAATCATGAATAAACCAGTGATCATGCATTCGGACAGCGAAAAAGCTCCTTATCAGAAGCCCCAACCCTGGGGTATGCCTCGGGATATGATTATTCCAGATGTGCTGAATGCCGATGAAAACTTGTGGGTACCAATAGGCGAAAACCTTTGATCCCGTCCATTGCACTTGAATACCAGCAATGGCTATTACGTGCATTTGCTACGAGCGCGGCGAAGTGGTGTATTGCAAAGCCACCGACATTCTGGTGCAGTACATGCCTAAGTGATATAAGGTAGTTGGTATTATCTCGAACACGATTGGATAGCCGAGGAAGGCAGCTATATATTTGAACCGCCAGGAGAAACCCACACACTCACCGTTCCCGACCACTGCGATGAAATGATTGCTCTATTTACCGTTTTCGGCGCATTGATGTATGTGGATCCCTAGGGTATTTCAACAGGTTATGACGATATTTTTACACGGATCCAATGATACCGTGATCATTTTGAATCGGCTGGCCTGGGTGCCGACTTTGTAAGAAACTTTTTGCGCTAACGACAAACCAATGTTACAGAAAATTGCCGATCAAGTAGACGAAGACTGGGAAATTGAAAAACAGGAATGGCTGGAAGCCATGGATTCTGTGCTGCAGCGGGAAGGAGAATCCGCAGTGCGGGAAATCTTTCGCGCCCTGCAGGACCATATTCTCAATCGCAACGTAGCGCTGAATGAGGCAACACTCAATACACCTTATCGAAATACGCTATTACCAGCGGAAGAACCCATTTATCCGGGTGATATTGAGCTGGAAGAAAAAATTGAAAAAATATTATTGTGGAATGCAGCGGCGATGGTTGTTCGTGCCGCCGATAGCGGTAGTGGAGTGGGCGGGCATATTGCCACCTACTCCTCCGCTGCAACCATGATGGAAGTTGGTTTTAATCATATTTTTCGTGCCGCCGATGAAGAGTATGGTGGAGATATTGTGATTACCCAGCCCCACGCGTCTCCTGGCGTTTATGCCCGGGCATTTCTCGAGGGACGATTAACTGGTGATCAGCTAAATAATTTTCGCCGTCAACTAGGTGATGGTGGCGGCTTATGCTCCTACCCCCATCCACGGGCGATGCCAAATTTTTGGGAAGTGCCCTGCGCATCCATGGGATTATCTACCCCGACCGCTATCTATCAAGCGCGCTTTATTAAGTATCTAGAAAATCGTGGCCTAAAAAAGAAGAATGGTGGAAAAGTCTGGTGTTATATCGGCGATGGTGAATCAGATGAGCCCGAAGTATTGGGCACAGCCAGCATTGCCTCACGAGAAAATCTCGACAATATGGTGCTGGTGGTCAACTGTAACCTGCAACGGCTGGATGGTCCGGTTCGGGGCAATGGTAAAATTATCCAGGAACTGGAACGAAGTTTTCGCGGCGCCGACTGGAACGTTGTAAAAGTAGTATGGGGAAGTGGCTGGGATGCACTTCTCGCAAGGGATCACAAAGGTCTGCTGCAAAAGAGAATGGAAGATGCCACCGATGGCGACTATCAATACCTGTCGGTATCTTCAGGAGACCGCCAACGAGAAATTTGGGTTGAAAACAACCCCGAACTCCAGGCATTGATGAATACCCTCACCGATGAAGAGGTAAAAGATATTAAGCGAGGTGGCCAGGATCGCAAGAAGGTTTTTGCCGCCTATCAAAAGGCGCTTAAGTCAAAAGGTAAACCTACCATTATTTTAATCAAGTCGGTGAAAGGCTATGGACTTGGGCGTGGGCAGGGACAAAATACCGCTCATCAGAAAAAACAGTTAAACAGTGAAGAACGTCAGGCATTGGCTTTGGAATGTGGCATTCCTCTGGATAAGGAAAGCATCGATCGCGCAGAATTTTATTTACCCCCCCCAGATAGCCCGGAGCTGCAATATCTTAAGGATAAACGAACTCAACTAGGCGGCTACCTGCCTAATCGACAGCTAAACTGCCCTGCATTACCGATCATTGAAAAAGAAACATTCAAGGAACAGCTATCGGGCTCTGGCGAGCGGGAAACCTCCACCACTATGTCCATGGTTCGCATACTGGCAAAACTCTTGCGCCATGACCAAATTGGAAAGTATGTGGTACCCATCGTGCCCGACGAAGCCCGCACCTTTGGTCTTGAGAGTCTGTTTAAGCATGCTGGAATCTATTCTTCAGAAGGACAGAAATATACGCCGGTTGACGGTAATAGCCTGCTGCCCTACAAGGAAGAAACTGATGGTCAGATACTACAGGAAGGCATTTGTGAGACTGGAGCCATGGCATCATTTATGGCAGCGGGAACTGCCTATGCAATCCATGGCATTCCGACGATTCCTTTTTACATCTTCTATTCTATTTTTGGATTCCAGCGAGTTGGCGACATGATCTGGGCTTGTGGCGATATGATGTGTCGCGGATTTTTACTCGGCGGAACAGCAGGCAGAACAACTTTAAATGGTGAAGGTTTGCAACATCAGGACGGGCATTCACTGGTTGTTGCCAATACCATTCCTAACTTACTGAGCTACGATCCAAGCTTTGCTTACGAGGTTGCCATCATCGTACGTGAAGGTATTCGTCGGATGTACACTGAACAGGAGAATGTTTTTTACTACCTAACTCTATACAACGAAAACTATCCCATGCCGGATAGCGAGAACCTTGGAATAGACACCGAAGCCCTTGAAAGCAGTGTACTTAAAGGTATGTACCGCTATCGCAAAGGGCAAGACGCAAAAGACAAAAATCTAAAAGTGCACCTGTTGGGAAGTGGTTCTATCTTCCAGCAAATTCTCAAAGCAGCAGACATATTAGAATCCAAAGGAATCTCGGTTGATATCTGGAGCATAACCAGTTTCAATGAGTTATATCGCGATGCAGAATCTAATCGTCGCTGGAATCGACTCCACCCCGATCAGCCCCAGCGAATGAGTTATGTTGCAACAACATTCAAAGATGAGCATGGCGTATTTGTAGCGGCAACTGACTATATGAAAGCCCTTGCCAACAGTATTGGTCCGTGGATTCCTGGACACTACACAGTACTTGGCACCGATGGATTTGGGGTTAGTGAATCCCGAGAAAAATTGCGGGACTATTTTGAGATCAGTCCTGAACACATTGCCGTTGCAGGTATGCAGGGGTTGTTACGGCAGGACTTTTTGGATAAGGGAACCGTAGTAACAACAATCAAGGAATTTGGCATTGATCCGGAAAAGACCAATCCCGCGGATGTTTGAGTAAATTATTTTCCCTGCATTGCCAGCCACACACCGGCAAGAATTAGCACAGAGGCAGCAACAAACACCATGGATACGGTTTCAGCGAGAAAAATTGTTGCCAATATAACACCAGAGATCGGCTGCAGGAATTGAATTAGCCCGACTCGGGCGATACCACCAGAACCAAGGGCCCAATACCACAAGATATACCCAACAATGGTGACACCGATAGCAAGGTACGCGATCCCACTCCAGGCGATGATTCCTCCTGCTCGTAATGCAGGCACGTCCAATATAAATGGCAATATGGGTAACAATATAAGACCAAATATTGCCACGCCCCAGAATGTTGTGCCGCGGGCTGAGTATCCAGACCGTTGCAATCTACCTCCGGCAACATATCCCATTGAGGCGAATAGGTTAGATGCCAGTACCAGTAAATCACCGGCAACGGATGATTGTCCGGCGCCCTGGCTTACCGAAGAAATCAAAATCCCTTCTCCAATTAATGCAATGGCGCATCCTATCCACCAAAGAGCCGGGGGACGAGATCGATCCCAGGCCATAGCAATAGCACCAGTAAATATGGGTAACGATGCCAAAATCATCGAGGCATGATTAGCCGAAGTGATTAAAACCCCAAATGTAAACAACACCGGAAAACCAATAAAACCGCAAAACCCTGACACCCCCAACAACCAGCGTTGAGAATGGGTTGAAGGAAGACCAATACCCAGTAAAAGAGCCAGTGGCAGCGCCACCAGACCACCGATAGCAGTCCGGAGTAATGCGACGTCCATGGCCGGCATAACGTTCACTGCTATTTTGGCAGCAACCGGGGATGCACCAAAAATAACCACGGCACTCAACGCGGCCAATAGAACCTTAATGGGCATTAGATGATTTTGATGATGGAATGTTGAATCAACAGATGGCCTTTATACCATTTGTGGATCAGGCTTTTGCTATACTGAACGCGAACATTCTAATTCAAATTCCCTACATTTTATGTTGATTGTTATTTCACCAGCCAAGACCCTGGACTACGAAACCCCATCGATTACGGATCAATTTACCCAACCAGATTTTCTCGACCAAGGCCAAATATTAATCAAGGCGCTACGAACGAAATCTGCGAAAAAATTAAACCAACTCATGGACATTAGCCCCTCCTTGGCGGAATTAAACCGAGAACGTTATCAACAATGGCAGCCACCGTTTTCCCCACAAAATGCTAAGCAAGCTGTATTCGCCTTTAAAGGAGATGTATATACAGGACTCGAAGCAGAGACATTCAGCCCAGAAGATCTTATCTGGACCCAGAATCACTTGCGAATTTTATCGGGATTATATGGTGTTCTGAAGCCACTTGATCTGATGCAACCATACCGTCTGGAAATGGGCACTTCCTTAAAAACCCGACGTGGGAAAAATTTGTATGAATTTTGGAATAAGCGGATTACTGATTGTCTAAACACTCAGCTTCAGTCGATCAATTCGGAGACATTAGTCAATCTTGCTTCTAATGAGTATTTTAAATCGGTCAAACCAAAACTGTTAAAAGCGGAAGTAATTTCTCCCGCATTTCGGGACTGGAACAATGGAGAATATAAGATGATAGGATTTTTCGCCAAAAAAGCCCGAGGAACCATGAGTGCATGGATCATTCGTAACCGCATCAGTGATCCGGATGAGCTGGTTAATTTCAATGGTGATGGATATCAATTCGATCCGAAATCTTCAAGTGAAGGTACCCCGGTGTTTATACGAAAGCAGAATCAGGCCTTGGAATAACTTGTAGCAGTCCATAGCTAGTCTACTATTATCAAAATGAAGATTCTATGTGATCGTACGCAGAATGAAGGATACTCATTCCTTCAATTATTCATTTTTCAGGATGATAAATTGAACAAGTAAGACAGCCACTTCCTGGCATAGAACGCTATTCGAAATGTACGACGAAAATTGAGACTCTTTTACACACCTAATTCGCCGTACTCGCGAATAACGAGGATTATCGCGCTGGAATTACGCATAGATGTTCAATTTGTTGAAGTCACCGTGAGGGATAAGGTTGATAAGTTATTGCAGCACAACCCAGCGGCTAAAGTTCCAACGCTTGAAATGGATGACGGAACCATATTGAGTGAAACTCGTTTAATCTGTAGTTATTTTCAATCTCTCGGTAACGACATTCTATTTGCCACAGTTGATGAAAAGATCGCCATACAAAACGAAGGCATCGTAAACGGTTTCTTGGACGGGATCGCAGTCTGGGTTCGGGAAGTTCGTCGAACTAAGTGCGAACAATCTCCAAAAATCCTCGAGTTAGAGAAAAAGCGGTCATGCCGCTGTTTGGACTACTTGGAAAAGTTTTGGCACTGCGAGCAGCAGTCGATTCGATACTCTTCAATCATGTTAGCGTGTGCGCTTGAGTTGATGGAATCTCGGGTAATGCCATCTTGGAAAAATGAACGCCCCAAACTTCAAGACTGGTATGAAAAATACATTGATCGACCAACCATGAAAAAAACCAAACCTTTAGCCGTATAAGTAGCGAACAGTTGCTATTTTGAAATATCAATACAAATTTCAGTTTATCCCACTATCCGTTCTAGGTAATTTTCTGACTGTCCTAAATATCGTCCACTTTCTCTGAGACACTCAACGGAGTCATCCGAATAATTTTGATGAACTACCGCTCCCAGCTCAAACGGTCTCTCAACATTCCTGGACTTTCGTCATGCCGGCGAAAGTCGGCATTCATTTTGAGTTCCTATTGAAGAACCTACCTGGGCTGTAACCAGCCGATTTCAATAGAGGATCGGTAATGGATTCCGGCATGCGCCAGAATGACGGTGGTGACCGATTTGAGTCTTTGAGGCAATTTCCCTTGATGATTATTGAGACCAACTCAGAGACAGCAGGTGCTCACCGAAAAAATACCACTGTATCTGAGATACTCATTACAGGCTTTCTGTTGCCGATCACTAATCGGCTCAAGAAACCCTATATACAGGATTTTCTGTCGAGGAAATTTAGAGAACTTAACGCTAAAGATTTATCGAAAACCAGGGTGAAATTTCGAATTGGTCGACCGCAAATACAATCGTGTATACCAAATGGATAAGTCCCGCTAAATACGTCCTCGCCACAGGGCACATCAATATCTAGCTCGTCAGTACATTGCACATTGCTGAACGACCCTCCTGGAATTTCACGTTCAAATATATCGCGTACGGTTTCAAGTTGTACGCCAGCTGTGACCTGCCGATCAATTAAATCAACCACGTCCTGGTTAACATAGCTTGTGTCTTCCTTAAAGATACAACTTGCAACATATTTAAACTCGCTCCAGGTGGTTACCACGACCAAGACGCAAACTACGGCAAATGTAATGCCAAATTTCGAGCTATTTTTCACTATGAATGCGTTCTATTATTTTACAACTAAATCTCAATACACCCAACGCTTGCGCAGTCATCACCAGCACCTTGCACCCAGGCGTTACCAAACAATTTAATGTCCTACCATAACCAGCCTGGTAAACTAGATTCCCCCTTTAGCAAGATAATCAAACAGCCGCAGCACTGCTTCCAGCTCCAAACCGTTTTGCATTTCTCGCTTTTACCTTTGCTGCCTCAACCTCACGGTTTCGCGGCGCGCTGGAACTGATCAATGAATCGAGTAGCTCGTGTACAACCACTGAAACTTCTGCGACGGCTTTTTCAAAGACGGGCTGGTTTGCTTTTGAAGGTTTGGTCGTTC
This sequence comes from Phascolosoma agassizii, assembly GCA_035593235.1. NCBI lineage: Eukaryota > Metazoa > Annelida > Sipuncula > Phascolosomatiformes > Phascolosomatidae > Phascolosoma > Phascolosoma agassizii. The sequence goes on along the minus strand of JAVJHY010466799.1, from coordinate 39,371 downwards.
CGCTTATCTTGCCAACAAATTGCAGGCATGCCGCTTCGATTTCAGTGCTAGTTGCTGGTGGTTGGAAATTTGATAAGGTCTTAATATTTCTGCACATATTGATATACCGCTCTAGTATCTTAAATTAACTCCGTAATACTAATCTCAATTTCAGACACAGAACAATAACGATCAGAAAATCCTGATGAGTAAAAAGCATACGGCACAAACAACAACGGCAGCCTAAGGCTGCCGTTGCTGATTTTTAGTGATTCTTTATCTAACTAAAGAGGAACCACATTATTTGCACATGGGCCTTTTTGACCCTGCCCAACTTCAAATTCGACCGATTGGCCATCATTTAAGGTTGCATACGCGCCGCCACTTTTTATTTCAGAATGGTGTACAAACAAGTCTTTTCCTCCATCTTCTGGAGTAATAAAACCAAAACCCTTGTCCGCATTGAACCACTTTACTGTACCTTTACTCATAATACTTAATTTAAATTAATGGTGAATACTTAAAATTTTTCCGCTTTCGAATTCACCGGTTCGAAATGGAAATTTGAATTTTCTATTGAATACAAAGATTGGAATTCTACTGCCTCTTAGCGTTCTGCCTGTACTGTTCCAACGCCGTAATAAACTAAAAAGCAATTTATAAAAGGCATCGGTAAAGTAAAGGAATAATGATAAGAAAGTGGAACCCAAACTCCGTGGTCCGATAAGAAATTTTACTGGTGTCGCCGCAATTCGTATTTCCTTGATAAATCGATAGCAACTGTTAATAAACGCAATAAAAAAAATTATTGCCCCGACAGGCTTATCCATAAACCAGTCGATGTGACGATTATACGCTATATCCACACGGCAATCGGTAAAAACAAACAGATGTATCGAATAAATCGTTCAAATACGTTAGATTTATGTCGTTTTCAGCTCAAATAGACTTTTTTACCATTAATGAACCCTAATTTATTTAGCTGGGATTCAGGTAACACCACTCAAAAAACAATTACGATGATTAATTATCAATTGGATTTCCAACGCATAACAGCGCAACAGGGGCAAAATCTTCTTCCAGGTGAAATAATGAGGCGACCTTATCATCATCAAACCCTCCCACAATCACGCTACCCAGTCCAAGGGTAGTGGCCATCAATGACATGTTTTGTAATACCGCACCCGCTTCAATATATGCATAACGTTGACCCCTTTTGCCCGCAGGTAACTGATCCTGAAAATGTAAATTCATTGCATCTAACGCAGCGCTGACTAAAACAACCAGCGCAGCATTTTCAACCCAGGGCTGTTCACCGATAACCGCTTGTTCGATCATTGCAGATATTGCACCTTCCGAACCAGAGCTAAAAAAATCATTTCCTGGGTCAAATAGATAAATACCTTGCTCCATATTGTCAACACGGTTAACTGCCAAATCCAAACGAATTGGAAATTGCCCTCCAGCCGAAGGACTATTGCGAAACTGATTGCTTTGGTCTGCTCCTTGTCCAGCCCACAGCAGACGGGAGACTGTGATTGATGATATTGAACTAGTTTCAAACTGCCGGACAGAACGGCGCTTAGAAATTATCGACTCTAGCTCAGATTTGTTTTTTGACATATCCTTCACTCTGATAGTAGTCGCGTCCTATTGCAACAAGAGTTTCGAGCTCGTCAAAAAGTTCATTTTGAATTGAAGTAAAGTTAAAGCAAGACTTTCCTTGCATCCGTTTTTTTAAGTTATCACTTACTGAATTCAATAGAGAGGGATTTACATAAACTGGCATAAGATGAAAGCTAATATAGTTTTTCTTTATCTGAACAGCACCAAAAAATAACGGTTTCTTATTTTTCATAATATAGCTGGTATCAAGGTAATAGTTGCTTTGGTTATCAGTGACCGCAGTCAATCCAGCAGAATGTCGCACTAATATTGATTTTAGTTTTTGAAATAACTGATCCTTTTCATCGGTCTTTATTACCATCAGTCAATACTATCTAATGTTGTTATTATTTGTGATATCAATATCTTGATCTTCAAATCCAAATGTCTTTTTCAGCAGTGCATTCGTCCAATTCGCCACTTGAATCCAGCACCTCTAGATTCGATTGAAAACACTCGAATTTCACCTATCCAAACCTTTCAAATCTAGCTCGACGCTCTCACCTAGCCAATATGCATACTCGGTATGGTCTTTTAAATCGTTACCAGTTAGTCCGTGTACAAGAATAGTTAACCCATCTCGATATTGTTCCAACCATGGAACGAGCTTGTCAAAATGTGTGCTGGAAAATTCAATCTGCCGGCTCCATCTCTTATGGGGTCCCACCAGTTTAGTATGCGTATTACCAATCCTCAGACTAAACTTATGTTTAACCTTCTCGCACATACCCATTGCCATTTCAAACGTATCCTTATCGAAGTACACATGAGCATGGTAGTTATCATGAACATTAATTGGGCGCTTAGTAGAATTCATTTTCCGTTCTTTAATGATATCGATTAACAGGTCAACGCATCTTTATTTAAAAACTAAAGAAATAACATATACCCAATAATATTACTCTATGAAATCACCCACAATAATTGTGAATACTTGTTTCTTGGGAGCCTCTGATTAAAACTGGGCGAATTAGAGGCTCCCTAGGCTTTAACCTGGCATTTTCATCAATTCTGATACTTCTAGGGAACCACCAATTTGCAAAAATGGACATGACTTTGCATAGCCCAAAGCAGCATCCATAGAATCAGCTTCAACGATTGTGTATCCCGACATAGAGGTTGTACCACCCTGGGTAACGCTACCGTCAGAATTCACAGTTGTTGTATTCTTTAGCGGGTTAGCGGGGCTCACCGCAGCATCCCCTAATGAAGTCAACCATTCTTTATATTTAGCAAAGTGTTGCTTGCCTTCTTCAGGCGTGGAGGGCTGGTTACCACCAAGATAAGTTATTAGGTATTGAGCCATGTATATCTCCAAAGTTAATTGTTGAAATAAAATGTACTATAGAATTCCGTACCCGCATCAATTAGTTAGATTGTATTAATTGATGTTCGAGTCAGTTACTTTAATTTCTACTTTCCGATCGAACCAGCGTCTCTTTACAGACGCTACATTGATACTTTACCGTGTATCGCACTAGTGTAGATGCAGAATCAGGACTGCTAGAACTTAGTATTCCTTCAGGAGAAGCCTGCACTTCCTCCATGGTTCCTTTAGCGCAAGAACCACACCTACGGTCCGCCCCTGAGATTTTTCTATACAGCAAATAAGCAACAAACAATATCAGTACGACTAGTATTGATAGAGGGCTATTTAGAATTTCCATTGTTAGAATCGATGTAATTACCCTGAAATTGATTGTTCAAAATCACAGCACCTAATATATAGTCATTGGGTCAATATTTCCAATTCACGCTAAAATTACTCAGCAATCTATAAAGAACAATAGTGTAGACTGCGGTGAAAATGGAAAAGTTATCAAAGCTGTTTGGTTAGAAACAAGCTATTTGGATCTTTCTTGTAGCCCGAAAAGGGTTCACATACATCAAATCCATATTTTTTATATAGCCCAAGTGCAGGTTTAAAATAATCCATCGACCCTGTTTCAAGGCTCAATCGTTGATATCCCCGTTTGTGGGCCTCGGAAAAGATATGATCTAAAATTATTGAAGCATATCCCTTACCTCGGCTTGCCCTGGATATGCGCATTGATTTAATTTCACCATGTTTTTTTGACAGCTCTTTTATCGCACCACAACCAACAAGAGAATCACGCTCCCACATTGTCCAGAATGTAATGTCCGGTTGCTGCAAACCATCTATATCCAGGGCATGCTTGCTCTCTGGAGGAGAAATAGCTCTCATATCATCCAGATGCTCCTCAAGAAATTCGGCGATTTCTTTTCCCAATAGATCATCAATTTTTATTTCAACCATCGTTATACGAAAACCCTTATGTTATTTCTCAGCGCTGGCCTTTTCTCCAGAAAACTTAAGATACTAGCGCGCCTGGTAGCAAAATAAATAGGAAGTGACATCAATAGTGTATTTATAATGTGGTTTATTTTTTCATCCATCGACACTGTTGAGCTTCCAGGCATCCAGTAGTTTAGGCAACGCGACATCCCAATCCAACACCCCGGTCTTTTTTCCCCAATCCTCATACTGCTTAAGCAAATCGTTCTCCAATAAGGGATTGCACCCTGCCAAATTATTTAGCTCAGTTCGATCCTCATCCATATCGTAGAGCTCCCAGTTACATCCATGCTTACGCACTAACTTAAAATTATCCAAACGAATCGCACTGTTCCCCTCGTGCTCGAAAAATATTGGTTGTTCCCGCGCCCAGTCCTTGCCCAATAGAAGATCTAGAATGGATTCTCCTTGTAACGGCTGTATTGCGTGACCGCCCAGCTCGGAAAGGTAATTGCTACCAGTTGCTTGTAAAATAGTCGGTAAAATATCCACCACATGACAAGGTGTATGGGCAATTTGTCCTGAACTAATACGGTCGGGCCAATGCGCGATAAGGGGAGTTGATATCCCACCCTCGTGAACGTAGTGCTTAAACAGTCGAAACGGGGCGTTCGAAACATTTGCCCATGGCTTGTCATAACTTTGATAGGTTAAAACGTCGCCTGGACGCAAATTTGGCACATTACCCATGGTGATCTTGCGTCCATCCATTGTGGTGTCCGGATAGAACTGGGCCCAACCATCCTCGGCCATAAATTCAGCACAGCCGCCATTGTCAGACAAAAAAAGAATTAGCGTGTTATCAAATAGATCGAGTCGTTCTAACGCGGCGATTAATTGACCAATAGACTGATCCATATGGTCGACCATTGCCGCGTAGGCCGCCATTTTGCTTGCCTCCCAGTCTTTCAGCTCAACAAGTTGCCAGGGAAGAACCTCTTCATCTCTCGGCGATATGTCCCAGTTAGCGCGTAAAACGCCTTTGCCGTTTAATTCTTCATGGCGCGCGGTTCGAATTGCGTCCCAGCCTTTGTTATAGACGCCATCATAACGAGCAATATCTTCTGCCGGCGCATGCAATGGCCAATGTGGCGCAGCGTGAGCAAGATAAAGAAAGAAAGGTTGTTGGTTTTTATTCGACTCCTCGATCATCTTGATCGCATTCTCGGTGATCGAATCGGTAAAGTAGAAATCATCTCCAAGGAGCTCTACTCTGCTGTCGTCTTCTAAAATAAAATGCGGCGAGAAATAATTGGTAACGCCGTCGACGATTCCGTAAAAACGATCGAAGCCCCGTTGGCGTGGTGTGGGATGATCCAGATCACCAACACGCCAGCTGTCTATATCTCTTGCCATAAAATCACCTGCAACATGCCACTTGCCAGACATTGCAGTTCGATAACCTGATTCCCGCAGCACCTCAGCAATAGTAGCGCTATCGTTGCGTAAGAACCCCTGATAGGCAGGTGTCCCCAAGTCCGCACCCATATGACCAATTCCAGCATTATGTGGATACAGACCAGTTAATAAAGAAGCCCGGGTGGGGCAACAGCGGGCGCAATTGTACATTGATGTTAGTAATGCACCATCGGTCGCTAGCCTATCGATATTGGGTGTGCGAATTTCAGAACCGGTAACACCTAAATCGGCGAATCCCATATCATCGACTAGTACGAGAATAACGTTTGGTTTTTCAGACATTTTGCATTGTTCCGTGTTAGCGAATAGTCTTCTTCATATAGACCCGAATGGCGTCTCGTTTAATTTCTTTCCACCCTAAGTGAAGGTACAAAGAAATGTTTTCCGCCAACAAAACATGGGTAGCAAGGTGGAGTTCGCTATATCCATTTTTTTTAGCCATATTTTCAGCATATTTCAGTAACCCTCCACCCAATCCCTGACCCTGAAACTCTGGGTGAACAGCAATATTTGCGATTGATGCGTAGTCTTGTTCGAACACCATCGTCATGCCTCCAACAATCTTGCCTTCTCTGTCTGCAACCCAAGTTGGATAATCCCTAATTTCTAGCGCATAGTCTGCGTCCATTGGTGGAAGTCGCTCTCCTCCCAAACGGTCTTGATAATTGGAATAAGCCGCCTTCATACATGCGTCTAGACCGCCTGAGTCTTTAACGACTGCCTTCCTTATTTTCCATATTTTTTGCACTTGAAAGATTGATTAAACTTTCTCCAATTCACTGAGAGGTATTTCTCTGTGGAGTATTACGTTTTAGTGGTTTATCACTAAAACTAATCGCCAATCTATTCATACAATTCATCACAGAAATAATCACGGTCAAATCCACCGTCTCCACATCATTAAAATGTTCTAAAAGCTGGTTTAACTTGCCTTCAATGTTCTGCCTAGCGGATATGCCCGTTACACTCTCCGCCCAACTTAACGCCGCCATTTCTCTTTCTGAAAACAGCGAACTCTCCTCGTGAACAGACAAACAGTCCAGTTTTTGTTGGGCTACTCCCGCCTCTCTGGCTTCATTAGCATGTAAATCTATACAATAGGCGCAGCCATTTATTTGAGACACACGGAGTTCCACTAATGCCTTTAGTTCACTATCAATCGACGGTACATGTTTTTTTATTGATAAAAGCAAATTCAACGCCCGCGCATTGATTTCAGTATAATTTAAGGCCATTTTTGATTCCTATACAAGATTTATGACAGGTTAATGATGCAACAAATTACGACTTGGGCCATAAGTATTTACCTACATCACTTTCAATTTTTTCCTTTAGGCATCCAAGATAGACCTTTATCCCTGCCTCCTTCAGCATTGAAATACCTTTTCCATTATTCCTTGGGTCTGGATCTACAATACCAACATATACTTCGTTAATTCCCGATTCAATCAACGCTTTTGCACATGAGGGTGTGCGTCCTTGGAAAGAGCACGGTTCCAGGGTAACAAAAGCGGAAATTTCACCTTCAAATTTTTTCAGTTTAGCCAATGCGGAAGCCTCTGCATGGAGTTGACCTGGCCCATGGGTATGCCCTCTTGAAACAATCTGGTTTTCACAAACAAGCACACATCCCACCGGGGGATTATCACCGCATACACTAATCGCTTTGCTTCCCTCAATAATTGCCTGATACATAAATTTTTCTACTTGCTCTTGCTGCATGATCATTAGTTTCTGATTAATTTCACGATCTACTTTCCTCTCGCTTCAGGTCAACGTTCGCCAATATCGTAGTAAATTGAAATTCACCTGTTGGCAGAGACATTTTGTAGTCTGTTAACTGGCACCACAGCGATAGGCACTAACTCAACCAGGAAATCTTCATGGCCTAGTCCGGCCACCTTTAGTGATGTGCTCGTAGGTAGATCAAGACTTGTCAGATATTCATTTCTTACCGCTTGAATCTTGGTAAGATCATCCAGATTCAAGAAATAAGTGGTTATTGACACAATATCTTCAAGGGTTCCACCAACCTCTTTCAAAAGCGCCTCGATATTACGAAAACATTGCCTAGTTTGTTCTGTTATATCACCCTTTCCAACGATATTTTCGTTGGCATCCCAGGCGACCTGTCCTGTAAGGTGAATAACACGGCCCGCAGGTTGGACGACCCCCATACTAAAACCCCTATGGCGCGCTTTCCAAACGCTTTCTGACTCAAATCCTCTGCTCATCTCTCTTTTTATCAACCAATATAATAATATTTCAAACCTAAGCGGTGTTGCGTATTTTCATGTTGTATTGTTTTAACTAAATGTGGCGTTACCTGGTAAACCTTTCATCACTACTACTCGCCGCTATTGATACCAATCCAGCGCTATGGTCAAGCCCGCATGCCAAGATCATTGCTCGAGACACCGAAGCATTTCCAGCAAACACTGCGCCTCCCAGTCGACTATTTTGATCATAGCGTTCTGCATCGGACGCCGTCATATGATGCCGAGCCTTGAACTCCCATTTAGAAAAATGCGTCTCCAGGCGAAAATCGGGTAACGTGGTCATTTGTGTTTCTAGATTACAGTTGAAATAAGTATACTGTCTTCTGACTTACATAGTGTGTGCAGCTTTAGCCAATCACCAAAGTTTCTGGAGAGTTCCACCTCATGAATCCGACCTATAGCACCTTTGATTTCAAAGAATATAAAACTCGATTTGACCAAGCGCGCGCAGTATTACATGCCAACAATATCTCATCCTGTATGATGATGGCCCCAGAACATCTGTATTACTTTGGTGGCTATGACAGCTGGGTTTCCGTTAACAGCCCACAGGTACTGGTCTTTACTTCGGCCAGTGACGAGCCTACGTTATTGTTGCGCAATGTAGACTTGCCCCTTGCACAGGAAACCAGCTGGGTCAGCGACATCAGAACCTATGATTTGGTGACTGAAAGTTTTGCGCTTCGAGTAAGAGAGATACTAACTGAAAAATGTGTTAGCGAAGGCAGGGGCGCGATAGAGCTTGGGTCTTATGCGGTGCCCGCTCTGCTCGGAGATGCGCTTCGGGCTGAACTGGTTGGGATGGAATTGATAGACGCCACTGAAATTCTTGGGAATCTGCGCCACCGAAAATCGGCTACTGAACTAGCATATATGGAGCAAGCTGCCAGGTATGCCAATCTGGGGCTTACCGCTATGATTCAGGCAGTTTCACCTGGTGTTAGTGAAATTACATTGGCCGCTGCAATTGAAACCGCAATGCGACGGGCGGGTAGTGATTTCTGGGCAATCCCTACCGAGCTTTCAAGTGGTAACCGAACCGCTGGCGGTCATGCAACACCTCGTCATAAGCTAGTTAAAAAAGGGGATCTGATACACGCAGAATTTGCCGGGGTTGCTGAGCGATACCACACCACAGCAATCCAGACCATTGCATGTGGCGAGCCTTCTAAACAAGCACGTGAACTTTACGATATTGCACTCGCCTCTTTAAAAGCTGGCATGCACGCCGCGACACCCGGGGCTGACGTTGCCGCAGTGGAAGAAGCTTCTCTTGTTCCATTGCGTGCCCATGGTCTCGAGCACGCAGCGATGATGCGTTTCGGCTACGGAGTGGGAATTGCTTATCCACCAATCTGGCTGGAAACGTTGCAAATCGCGCGCGGATTTGATTTCACTCTTGAACCTAGCATGGCATTTGTACTGCACTCATGTCTTGAGCTACCCAACGAACAGCTCGGTGTGATACAGGGGGGCACATGGGTCATGGAGTCAAGCGGCATTCGACTATTGGCCGGTGCCGGAGATTGCCCTTTGTTGGTTGTTTAGAATGTCAGATTTCCAACGAATAATTGATAGTAATTACTCAATGAATAGTCTGCAAGACTCATTAAAGCACGTCATTTAGGTGGCGTTTCATATAACTCGAAGCGGACAAAATCACCATACCGATCCTTACAAAATTTACTTTCGGTAGCAATCATTCCAAGCTTTTTCAGAACTGCTCCAGAAGCTGGATTCGAAGCGAGGTGCATTGCTTTCATCTTGGTAAAGCAATAACTCTTCCAACCAAACCTTAACAAACAGCTCGCTGCCTCAGAACAGTATCCTTTGCCCCAATAGGGTACACCGATCCAGTAGCCAATCTCACCCACATCACCATCAATCTCTACGAAACCAACACAGCCAATCAACGCTTCATTTTCCTTAGCTACAATGGCGAAATGTGCTTCCTTTCTATCTCTCCATTTTGCGCCTAACGAGTCTATCCATTTTTCCGCAATTCCATCTTCGTATGGGTGAGGGATATTCATGGTCTCCTTCGCAACTCGAATATCACCAGCAAGTAATTGAGTCGCAATCGCATCACTCAATTCAAAACTGCGCAATATTAATCTATGCGACTCTAAAACTGGCTGGGGTTGCGTTGTCAAATGACTATTAGTTGCGCGACCAAATTCGAGGGTAAAGATCTATTCCAGGGCGGTCACCTGGCTTAAGCCCATGACTGGTCATAATAGCGCTGTGGTCTGGGTCCATTCCGCAGTTCCTAAACTTGATGCGCACATCATCGCCTAACCACTTGGTGGTAAAAACCCGCAAGTCAGTGTCTTGATTTAGCCTGCCCGATCCACCGTGAATAATGCGACTGTTGAAAGCTACACAATCACCAGGCTGCATGTCCCAGCTTACGACACCAAAGCTTTCAGGGTCAGCATCAATGTCAGGCAGCGCTGTTTCCGCAATACTCGAGAAATCAACCTGGTCAACCATGGTTTTACCATCCGGATTGAGATCGCCGAAGTTATACTGGTAATACACAGAGTCGAGTCGGTGAGAACCAGGCACGTATGCCAAGGCGTTTTCTTGTTTAACTGGAACCAGTGGCATCCAAAGCGTGCAGGTGTCATACCCTTCCACGGACCAATAGGGCTCATCCTGATGCCAGGGTGTGGCAAACTGACTGCCTGGGGAGCGCACAAATACTGCATCAAAAAAAAAGTTGATGTGTGTCGACTTCATCAATTGACCAGCAATTTGCGCAGCAGGTGAATAAAAAATAAATTGCTGGTATTGGTCGATACCTTGCCATGCCTGGCTATCCCAAAACATCGTCCGTCCTTCACTATCCCGGTCCCATACACGCGAGCGGTCCGTTGGGTTTTCGCAATTGGCAGACAGCCCCTTATCCAGCAGATCAATCCATTCCAAGTCGAACAACCCCCCAAGGAGAACAACTCCATCACGTTGATAAGTTGAAATTTCCCTTGATGTTATGGGACGTAGTGCATCTCTATTCATGGTCGTCTTATCTTGAGATCTCAATATGCGCAAACAAGCGGTAGATCTAGTTTAGTCGAATATGTGCATAGATATGCTATGTTGAAGGCTTATGATTGTTCTTCTGTGTTCGCAAGCGAACCGCCCATTGGTGACTCGCACTGTCCGCCAATTTCGTCGTTCTGGGTTGAACAGTTTTTGCTATATCGGGGTTTAGGCCAATGGCTGACAACACGGTGGCCAGAGTGGATTGGGGTGCACGAGAAAGTGCCTCATAGCTGATATTCACAGGCTCTATTTTTTGCCCTGCGAACCAATTCACCCATGCTGCATCGTGCTTTACGTACTCTGCCACTTGTTCGGAAAGAGCCCGAGCATCATAAACCGGGACCTGATTCGGTTTCAGTCGCTCCCGCTCGTTTCCGTCGGCGTCCACATGCCACAAGCCTGTCTGCTCTGCCTTTATGCGAGAAACGGCTTGTGCAACCTTGTCATGCCGTGAAAGATGTATGTAGCAGATAGGTCCAAATGCTGATTGGAAACTGCTGTTGTCTCTAGACAATCCTGGATAAAATGCATCGAGCCTTTTTGACAAATAGTCAACATGCTCCCACATCAAGCGCATGCCGAAAATCGGTGTCCCGCCAGATCCTTCTTGGCCCACAGCAGCCAAATATGATTGGTCAAAATCGTACTCGTCCGTCCAATTAGTAACCGGCACATTCAAGTACCCCGCCCACCATTGAATTGATTCACGTCGGAAGAAAGAGTCAGGACGTCCCGCTACACCGGTGTCCGCTAGAAGATCGCACAATAGTGTCGTTCCACTTCGTGGGGTCGAACAGATAATATAGGATTGTGTGTTTTTCATTATGCTTGAATCAGCTCATTTTATGCAGCCTCAGGCAATGTATCTGTATAAGATACATACCACTCATCTAGTTTACCTCGCAGCACAGTCAAAGACTCTAATGTTGCACAATGTTCGGGGTTTCGTGTAGTAAAGTCATTGGGTTTATTCTGTCAGTATGCTTGCCACACTAAATCCATTGAGCAAGTATGATGAATCGTACCAACAATTCTTGCAAACACAATGGGGCGTGGGGCTGCAAGCTCCTCCCCGGAAAGTTCTTTCATTGTTTGTACCGTACAATTGTTTGTAAATAATTCATAGGTTTGTGTTTTTTGGCGCTTCGCTAAAGCGCACCGAGATCTACCAATGCTTTTTTGACATCTATATGTGCTTTTACAAGAATCGATTGCATACCTACTGCTCGCGCACCATTTACATTTTCCTCAGTATCATCGAAGAAAAGCATTTCATCTAATCTAATTCCCGTAGAATCTGAGATTGCTTCGAATGCTTCACAGTCTGGTTTGCGTAATCCAAGTTCAGATGATACAAATATTTTGTGAAAAGATCCTACGGCTCTTGGGTAAGCAGCTTCCCAGAAAGATTGGTGTGTTGGATTGGAATTGGTAAACGCAAAGCAGGGATATTTCTCTTTTACGGCTAAGATATAATTAACGGTCTCCGCAATTTCTTCCATATAAATAGCATTCCAGCCCGAGGCAATTTCTGCATCATCTGCCTCAAGCTCAAGCACGCTTCGAAGATGGGAAAAATATTCTGAAGCACCAATTTCCCCTCGTTCATGCTGCGCATATTTGTGATCCATTTTAAAGCGAACCTGAATCTCCTCAATCGGCAAATGAGTCCATTGACTCCAGGTTTGTATTGCGCGATTGAAATCTATCTCAAACACAACACCGCCCATATCAAATAATAAACCTGAAATGTTTTGTGGTGTTGGCAATGAATCTACCTCAAACGTGCGCTAATCGGTGAGTCATAAAGTGGCTTGTACTTGGGCGTAAGTCGTAAACTTCATCTTTGCACAAGAATCTACTATCTTGGATGACTCTCTCCAGAAATTATAAAGGTGGGAGGTATTGATCACTTCAGAGATTTATTCCAAAAATTTTTCCACTGTTACATTGAACGCTTCGGTATGCTCCAAGTGCGCTATATGCCCTGCGTTCGGGATTATAAACAGTTGAGATAGCGGTATTTTTTCCCACATTTCGATAGAAAGATCAGGATGTGTCGAACGATCACAATCACCGCATACAATAAGCGTGGGAGTTTTGACTTCGCCAAGACGATCCCTTGCTTTCCAGTGATTCCAGGTCTTCACGTGTTGAATAGCTGCTGCCTCATTGGATTTACTTCCTGCCTCGATGGCTAATGGGTACATCGGGTCTTGTTTGCCATATTGGAACCATTGTGCAGCCAGATCGGCTGAGAAAGAGTCAATTCCTTGGGAGCGCATTCTCTCTATACTTTTTTCGTAGGTTTCAAATCTTTCTGGACAATACCCATCCGGGGAACCACCATAAACAACCATCTTGTCGAGTAAAGCTGGTTGTATAAGGCTTAACTCCAGAGCGATCCAGGCGCCGAGCGAATGACCCAGAATTGAGCACCTATCGAGACCAGCGGATCGAATAGTTTCGGCAACCATCTGGCTAAGTTCTTCGACAGTCGGTGGGACGGCTACATCATAGCTCTCAGCGAAACCTGGTAGATCAATAGTCGTCACAGAAAATCGGTGAACCAGATGCTCTACTAGTGGTTTAAATATTTTGCTGCTTCCAAGAAACCCATGGACCAAAACCACTTCTGGACCCGTGCCTTGACGTTGCCAATAAAGCATTTCGTACCCTCAAGTTACAGTTCGCAATTAAGTATAACCCTTATGAGGGCTATGCAAGATCCTCGAATCAACATTGAAGTTTCGTATATGACTACCTACTATGAAGTCAAACATCAGTGACTGAGTTGGGGGGGCTCCAGGCCATACTCTGCAAGAGCACCTATCACCTAGGTTGATGTTGACTATTTTCTCTTCGATGGGGCGAGTACGAACGCCAAGAAGCGTCTTTCGGTATGATGTGCGTTCTACCACTAATTGCAAGAATTCTGTTATTAGTGTAGTTGGACCGATCCTTGGCGCGTTAAAAATCAATTTACCAACTAAAAAGCCTATAATTTGCTTCAAAAAAATCGTCAAAGCATGAATCAGTATTACCCAATACAAAAGTTAACCAAGCCTAGTGTCAGGCTGCCCCTTGCAATTGGGTTATTAATCTTCGAACTGCTTTGTGTCAGTATTTTGGTCGATGTGAATACATTCCGTGGTGAAGGCATTGCCGCTCTATTTTTATCAAAAGGCGGAAATTTCTTACGCTGGATAATTGCTGCGGCAGGAGTTTTAGTCTTGTGCCTTGCCAAAGACTACAAGCAACGCCTATTAATCCTGCTGAATAATCATTCATCTCAGCAAATATTCGCAGCGCTTCTCGTCCACATGGTGAGCTTTTCGGTGCTTGTGTATCTCACCATCCATGTTTTTGGAGAGCAACAGAACCCCACAGCGATCGCAATAGTTTATTGGGTTTTCGCCGTTTCCTTAACAGGTATCTCTTGGTGTCTTATTGTTGCTAATCTGTTTGGATGGCGCAATTTTATTACGACAGAGAAAACCTCGCTTGGAATTGCTGTAATCGGTGGTGCGCTTGTATTCGCACTTGGTTTGTTCTCACAACAATATTGGGCATCTACCAGTGACATCACCTTAGTTGCAACAAGGGTGCTACTTGAATTTTTCTATGACGATATTATTTTTGACTTTTCATTACAAAAGATTGGTATCCATTCATTTTGGGTCTATATCGACTCGGCTTGCTCAGGGATTGAGGGGATGGTACTTGCAGTTTCCACAGCCGGGTTGTATCTTTATATTGAACGATTCTATTTAAGATTTCCGCGTGCTCTCATACTGTTATTAATCGCATGCGTAATATCATTTATATTAAATATTGTTCGTATTTATTTGCTGATCATAATTGGCGGAGAAATTTCGCCGCAGATTGCGGTCGGAGGTTTTCATAGTGTTGCTGGATGGATTTCTTCGGCGTTTGTGGCACTTTTAATTGTGTTTGTTTTTTCTTCTTGGACATGGTTTCAAAATAATAACAATCGAGCCGTTATTGTCGGGCAGTCGTCTCGAGATTTTACAATCGGTATTGCCATATTATTGCCCTTTATTGTTTTTGCCGTTACTAACCTTGTCGGAAAAATATTTGTTACTGGGTTTGACTACTTTTACCCAATAAAAGTGTTACCAGTACTTGGCACAATTCTATTCTTTTGGAAGCAATACCAGTTTAAATCTCCAGATCGGTTAATAGAAGCATTTTTTGCAGGGGCAATCGTCGCAATACTTTGGGTATTCTTAATACCTGGAGATGCGATATACAATTCTACTTTCTATATTTCGATTATTAGTATGCCGATCTGGCTACTCGTGGGGTGGTTTATATTTCGAATAATCGGCTTTTGGTTTGTTGCACCGATACTGGAGGAGTTGGTTTTTCGTGGTTACCTTTTAAGTCGATTAACGGGTCAGAAAATTGATAATACCAGTAAGCCTGTATTTAGTTTTGTGGCATTGGTTGTAAGCTCCGTCTTATTTGGATTAATGCACAATGCATGGATAGCAGGAACCGTGGCGGGGTTGATCTTTGCTATTGTCAGGTACCGGTCTGAATCCATTACCAATGCCATTGCCGCCCATAGTTTTGCTAATTTATTTGTTTCGATTTGGGCATTTTCGTCAGGTAATTGGTCTTTGCTCTAGCCCATATTTGCTCTAGTTCTCAATCGATCTGGATGAATAATAGAGGCGGGCGAGTTTTTCGATTAGCGGTACTAAATAGTTGATAAACGGTATCTTCGAGTAATTACTTTAGTTTTATCCCGCAATTTCATTAGACATATTTTTATTTTGGATGCTAGACTGAACTCGCTTCAAAAAATATTTTAATTATTCTCTAGGAGGATTGGGCAATGAAAAAAATGTTGTACGCGGTGTTTGGTTTGTTTTTTGCGAGCCAAGTGTATGCAGATATGATTACCTTTAATGATTTCACCTATAACACTACGGCTGAAATAGATTGGGTAGTAACTATCGATAACGAGGGTGATCTTGGCTACTATAATTTTAATGTTGAAATTGCTTCCACCAGTGCGGTTACGGCCGACATTCTCGGTTTTGGGTTTAACACCAGTATCGACTATGGGCCCAGTATCCTTGATAACATCATAAACAGTACTGTAGCGCTAAGTGAATGTGAAAATAACTGTAATTGGAATGGAAGTGATCTTAATGGTAACTCAATTCCAATGATCATGAATACTGTTCAGACCGGCGAAAACGGCAGTCCTGGTGGCGTCATGGTTACTTCTTTTTCATTTAGTATCGATGGTGGCGATGGATCTAACCCGCAAATTGCCACAGAACCTTTATCATTAACAGAAGATACATTCACCACTGTGGCAATTCGAGCTCAGAGCGTTGAAGGCGCAGATGGGGTAAATAGTGTGAAAGACTACTCCTCTACACCCTGTTCTGGCGATGATTGTGGTCACGGTGTGCCGGAACTTAATGTGTCTGGCGCTCCCATTGCAATGTCTCTAATACTTGCTATTATTGCCATAAGACGGGAGAAGCGGAAGAAAGACTTAATCGTCTAAAAACCGATCGAAAGATTTATAGCATTACAGCGCTATAATTTAAAAGCCCTCGTTTACGAGGGCTTTTTTTGTTTCTCCGCACATAATCTAGTATAAGTATTAATTCGTAAATTATTAGAGTGATCTAGTTTTGATTTTCGGCAATTTAGTCGTTGTTTCCACTGCGTTATTATTAGCAGCTTACGAACCTGAACCTCAGGGAAATATCGTTGGGGATCAGCCGGTAGATGCCGAAACCGTGCCAAAATTTGGTGATATTGAGCGCGCGTTGAAAAGTTTTCAAGTAGGCGACATCACTAAGACTGAAGAAATACTCGATCAGATTAATAGAGACGACCTGGATCCAAACAGTCTACGTCTGATTGCAGGTTTATATCTGAAAATTGGGTTACCTGAGAAATCGCTTAAATTGTTAAACCCACACTTGTCTAAGGACCTTCACCCAGAGACTATGGTAATAGCAGGACTGGCGTTCGATAAAATGGACGAACAAATTCTCGCCGAATACTGGCTTAAAACTGCAGCGAATTCCGCCGAGGTTACTGAAAGCGTTGGAAATGCCTACGTTGACTGGCTCGCCAGGGATGGGAGTTATTCGCTTGCGTATGTATGGCTATCTAGAAAGCTTGGTGGGTCCACAATATTTCGCTCCTGGCTGCAGCGTTTAGTTCGGATGGCCATTCTTTCAGATAAAACCACAAGTACAATAGAAGATATACACAGTAAACTAGGAAATAATCCAGAAGGTCTCTGGATGTTGAGCATCCTGTACGGTCATACAAAACAATGGCCCGAGCTTATTGAAGCAACGAAAAAAGCGCTTTCGGCTAGCGCTGATAATAATAACATTGAATTGAGACAGGGCATTACTCAGGTGCTGACTGAAGCCCTGAATAGGCTTTCAAAGGCGCGTGACTATCAGAATGCCATCAAAGTGGCTGATTTATTATTGTCAGTTGACAACGCCAAATTCGATTGGCTTCAGGGAAGGATGCGGCTTTCGTTAAATCTTCGTGAATATTCTTCAGCTGAACAACTGGTAAACGGTTGGTCGCATATCAGCCCTGGTCAAAAATCTAGTCTTCTCGGGGATATTGAATTAGCAAGGAAAAATTTGGCTCTGGCAAATGATCATTATGTCGATGCCTGGAAAACAATTCCAAGCATCGATCTTGCTTCCCGGCTTTCGAGCGTGCGAGGAAATCTAGGGCTCGGCGATGTTTCCACCTTTGTACAAGAATGGGCTGAAAAAGACCCGAGCAATCCCGATGCGCTTCTCGCCGTTGCCATGACCGAAATCAACGCAGGTCGAACTGATCAAGCGATAATCAAATATAAAAAACTACTCGAGCAGCATCCGAAGCAATGGATCGCACATAATAATATTGCCTGGTTATACACCCAACAGGAATCCTATGAAGATGCATTAAAGCATGCTCAGCTGGGCTTGAAAATAAACCCCAACTCAGCCTTGGTTATGGATACTCTCGCGTGGATATATCACTTAACTAATGAACCTGATCAAGCAAAACATTGGATCGAGCAAGCACTAAAAGCGAACCCTAATAATCCTCAAATAAAACAACACGCGATGGAAATTAATAATTGATCGTTAATATAGATATCAGAATTGACTTTAGATTTTATTATCGTGTCTTTGTTTAGAATATAAAACTTGTTCCAGAATGTATTATCCGGCGGCAAGGAAAATTTGTAGTTGCAAATCTTATCGCCATCGTGTGTCGGCTATTACTGTTTCGGAAGTATTTCCCCCAGTTCATCCCACGATAGCGTCATAAATAGCCTCTAGCGCTGTATTGGCATCTTTTTAACAGACACCTTACGGTTCATGGACCCAAAATAAAGCTGACCTTCTTAAGGTCTTTTTAGTAAAGACCGATAAAATTTGAACATCGCTCCAGCACTATTGAGAAAACAATAATGAAAATCAGCGAAATCCACGTTTATCAAAAGGACCTCCCAATTGTTAGTGGTCCTTACACTATGTCGACAATGACATTGCATTCCATTGACACCACAATTGTGAAGATAATATCGAATAGCGGTTTGATTGGCTGGGGAGAAGTGGCCCCACTTGGTCCGAATTACCAACCACAACATGCGCTTGGAGCAAGAGCAGCTATCGCGCAAATGGCGCCCGGATTAATAGACCATTCCTGTTTAAATCATTTGCTGTTACGTCGCCATATGGATAGTTTATTAAACGGACACAACTACGCCAAGGCAGCTATCGACATCGCAATTATGGACTTAGTGGGCAAGCACCATGGTGTACGCGTTTGTGAATTATTGGGTGGTGCGGTGAGTGAACGATTACCCGCTTATTACGCGGTGGGTATTAGTGATCCAGATGAAACCGCAAAAACTGCACAAGATAAGATAGATCAAGGGTATAAACGCCTGCAATTTAAAATAGGCGGTCGCGATATAACAACTGATATTGAGGTGATTCGTAAAGTATGGGAGAAAATAGGCAACCAGGCGCAAATCGTAGTGGATGCTAATCGAGGGCTGACGGCTAGCCAGGCCATGCGATTTAGTTTGAGTTGTAGCGATATTCCGCTAATGATGGAACAACCTTGCAACACCATGGAAGAAATAAAATCAATCCGACCGCAGATTTGCCACCCAATCTCTATTGATGAAAATCTAGAAAATATAACGGATGTTTTGCGAGCAATTGCTATGGATGTGTGTGATGCTTTTGGCCTAAAAATAAGTCGCCTTGGGGGTATTAACGCTATGGCCACTGTGCGTGACATCTGTGCTGCACGCTCAATCCCACACAGCTTAGAAGATAGCTGGGGCGGGGATATAACTTCAGCAGCGGTACTGCACGTTGCCGCTACTGTAAAACCAGAAATGCTAGAGGGGGTTTGGACTTCAGACAATTATATTGAGGAGAAATACGACCCTGGAAACGGCGTTAATGTGGATAGCGGATTTTTTAATTTACCTAAGGGATATGGATTGGGTATAAATCCCGATGAAACCCGTATAGGTGGGCTGATAGCTTCTTATACTTGATAAAATATGTGGTAGCCCCTTAGAAGAAATTGAATAATAAGTCGGGCACTTATTTTCAAGTTTCCTTTTTTAAAACCTCACTATTTTATGGCGTCTGTTTAGTCAGCACGCCTCAAGCAAAATTGTGGGCAGGCCCATGAATAACCGCTGCAATGGAGACTAATCGTGTATTGCTCGCACAGACTAGTATAGTGACCAGCATGAGTCGTAAACAATATTGTTGGGATAATGCGGGGCTGGGGGTTTTTTAATTGAATTAGTTCAGATTAATTCTTCCCTAGACGGCTGAGTGCACGATGTCATCTTTTAGCCCCTCTAAATACGACCTCTTAACCAGACGTACCGGCGAACCTCCGGTCGTCGCGTAGCGAGGTATGTAAATGATCCATCAGCAATCGGATGCGCTCAGTGCGGCGAAGTTCGGGATGGGTCAACAACCATAGCTCGGTCTGGAAGGCCGGTTCGCAGGGAAACAAGCGCACCAGCATCGACTTTCTTTGATCGTCGGGGAGCAATGCCAGGCCATAACCGGCGGCCGACATCGCCGACATTGCATTCAGGGTCGAGCAATGCAATGTAATCTGATTAGCGCGCTCTGCGTGGAGTCGGCGAAAGGCGGGGATGCGTTGCAAGTCGCCATCAGCGCCGATCAGTTTCTGACCGTCGAGCCGGTCACTGATCGGCAGCCTGACTTTTCTCAGTTGGTTGTTTTTCTTGAGGTAAGCTTGTGCACAGTAAAACGCCCAGTCAATCGTCACCGCTTTACGACCGATCAAATGCAGTGGTGGATTAGTGGTGGCCCGCAGTGCGACATCGGCTTCGCGACGGCTCAAATCCAGGCTGGTGGCACCAACATGCAATTCCAGTTCAATGCCTGGATAGCGTTTGGTAAATGCAACCAAGTAGCGCGGCAAATATTCGCAGGCGATGTTATCCGGCGCGGTTAACCGAATCTTACCGCTGGGTCGATAGTCCTTGCCCAACACTTTGAGCTGCAGCAGATCGATTTCCTCTCCGGCGCGTTTGGCGTGAGCAAGTAACTCTTCTCCGGCCGCGGTCAGGTGATAACCATCGGCGAGACGCTCGAACAACCTGGCGCCAACCGATTTTTCAAAGCGGTTGATGCGGCGAAATGCTGTCGAATGGTTCACCCCCAACTCGCGCGCCGCACCCTCGAGGGATCGACGTTCGGCAACGGCCAGAAAGTAGCGTAAGTCGTCCCAATTCATGATTGCAAGTATGCAAAACTAGTTTGCCATTATTGACAATTTACTGGGGTTTATGCAAGTGATAAATTTATCCTCGATAGCATAACTAAAGAGGAATTGCGATGAAACTTTTAACCCCCCAAGCCGGCGCCGTAGTTACCAGAGTCAGTCTCGGGATCGTTTTGTTGGCACATAGCATCTACCTGAAACTGGTGGTCTTCGGTCTGCCAGGCACTGCCCAGTTCTTTCAGTCAATTGGCTTGCCAAGCGTGCTGGCATATGTCGTTTTCGCGATCGAGGCCGTTGCTGGGATCATGTTGGTGGTCGGTTATCGCGTACGCCTGGCAGCAATCTCCGTTGTGCCGGTGCTGCTCGGCGCTACCTGGGCGCACTGGCAGAATGGCTGGTTGTTCAGCAATGGCGGCGGTGGTTGGGAATATCCACTGCTGTTGACTGCATTGGCGATCGCACAGGCGTTATCGGGCTCCGGGTACCTGGCGGTTGGTGATCGCAATGATCTGGCTAAATTACATTTCAAACAGGAGGTGTCCACATGATTGATCTACTTCTACCCGTTAGCATCACAATGGGTTTGCTCACCTGGTCTCTGATCGCCAAGTGGTATGTATTGCCATGGATGCGCCGGCAAAGCCTGCGCGATGCGTTAACCCCATTGCTATTGCTCAACGCATTCCGTTACGTTGGACTGGCGTTTCTAATTCCGGGTGTGACCGCGCAGGCGCTGGACCCCCGTTTTGCCAATCCGGCCGCGTGGGGCGATCTTGGGGCGGCGATTTTGGCACTGGTCGCGTTGCTCGATCTACGCAAGGACTGGGTGAGCGCGGGTTGGCTGATCTGGATTTTTAACCTGTTTGGTGCATTGGACTTAATCAATGCCGTGGTACAAGGTCTGCGCTTTACCATCGACGGTCATCTGGGAGCAACCTATTTCATCCCGGCAATGATCGTACCGGCGCTACTAATAGTTCATGTATTGATTGCCATTGTGCAGATCGACCAAGGGAACCGCACCGTTGCAGGTAAGTTGATTGAAACCTCATAGTGGACAGTGGGCCAAGTTGATTCCGGCCCGCATGTTCTCGATGAGATCAGATTGACGCGACGAGAAATAGCGCGATACCAAACTCAATATATTCTTCATGTGCCTGCACCTCTTCGAGGCGATTATCCTGATAAGGATTGCTCACTAGATGACCCCCTTGACTGAATCCGGATCTACAGATCACGATCTATTCGTACAGTGTCTGATAGATCGGGTACCGACTTTTAATAACAAGCTCAGCAGGTAGCGAACGCGATGAGGCTTGGTTGCGGAAATTGTCCGATAACCTTCGTCGTAGCTGAATATATGACCACAATCGAGCCGCTGGGAATTAAGTTCCCACCATTACTCACCTGCCACACAAACAACACAAAACTGCAATCCGTAAACGGAAAGTTTTGCATAGTATTTCACTACCTCTCCAGAAAAATTGTTACCCAACTTATTCAGAGTCAACAATTTATCCTTCACCGGCGGAGCATTTAGAATTCGGTCATAGATATTCTCGTCAGTAAGATACACATCACGATGAATATCTACGAGGCCGATACGCTCAAGATTCGCCAAATAAAATTCTCCCAAGTCACTATGCTCACACTTCGCGTCAACAGCCACTGTTGAAATCAAAGTGTTCAGTAATATTTCGCTCTGCTTGTCCAAAATGACCTTTTTTATATCAATAACTGGAACTACCCTCGCTTGAGATAAAAACTCGATGATGCGTGCCTCATCGCCACTAATATTTTTTATAACATCAACGAATCCTGCATGTGCGAATCTCGATGTTGCTGTGTTCATCGTTGTTGCCATCAAACTCGCACACAAGCGAACCACTAAAGGTTTATGACTTGCGTAGTTAAGAATTTCTAATATAGGTCCCGCAATTGCGAGATCCGGCGTACAAATATTTTCAATCGAGGTATTTGAAAGTCTCTGAACGATAGTTTCCTTCATTTTTCCCAAGAGGAGCTCCGCACTCACGTCAGGAATTGCCAAAGCGTCCAGCTTTGTACCGATGCGGATTGCTTTTGAATCTGAATACCCCGTCTGCTCGGATGCATTTTTAAATCTTTTTTGGTTTTTGCCACTTAAGGAAGATTTGGAATTGCGGTACTCAGGTTCTATCAATGAAAGTCTTCGCTCAAAATCATCGAGTTGCTCATCGAAACTTTGTTCGTGCTCATCTTCTTGCTCCTGGTGTAGATTCTGGTCCTGAGTCACGATACGACCACCTTCCTTGTCCTGGGAATTAATCTGACTTTCTTTCTGATCATCTAAGTCATTTGTATTTGAGTTCTCGTACTTATCTACAAAATCGGTCGAATCAGATCCCCCTAATCCGCGTATCAGCATTCTCTTCAAAGAAGGCTTTAAAACTGTTTCTGTTTTGTTCAGCGATGATCGTTCCTCGGAAACCGAATCATTTCGATGGTCAAAATCTTGAGACGATTCATTGACTTTATCAACAATTCCTTCCGTAGAAATTGTTGACCTTTCAGTCTCAATACTTTTTTTACGTATCTGTTTGATTGCCCCTAGCAACCCTTCACTGTTATTTTGCATACCTCCCTCCTTCGCTCATACTCCATCATTAATTAGATAATAATTCTACACCTAGTTAAATTAAACCATTTAGTGTCATTTATCTAGCGCACAACCGTGTTCATATACTAAAAATGTCCCCAAAGAGCAATATTCTATTGAGGTTGAGTCACCAATATCGTCCTGGATCCATTAGAATTCATCAAAAACATCAAAAACATCAAAAACATCAAAAACATCAAAAACATCAAAAACATCAAAAAGGTATCCGATTTATTTTCCATAAGCTCGACCTTATTGGCTTGCTTCAATTCACACACCAGCTCGCCGCGTAACTTCGTCTATGAATCAGCTGCCACCTGTTAGTCGGTTTTGGACTGTTCGTTCCCGATGAAGTTCATAATCTGCTTCACTTATCCCAGCAGAAACAAACTCTCTATAATCCAAGTTGAGATTCCTAAATCCAAGGTGGAATTTAACTAAATCTAGATTGAGATCAATTTCAATTCCTATATTGGAGTGAAAGCTTGGCCATAGCGCACCATCCTTGATTCGCTATTTCTATAAATAGTGTTTCTATTAATCTAAAATATAACAACTAAATGATTAAACAAATCGGGTGTTTTACAAGGACTTAGTGAAATATCATTGAAACTAGAGAATACACGAGATAAAGATTTGATTTTTGTAACCGCGGCAGACACAAAATACTTCAGAGCACTAACTAATTGTGTAGGCTCTATCCATCACTGGCATCCGGAGGCCAAAATTTTGCTTTACGATCTTGGTCTAAAAGATCCGTTATTGGATGAAATTGAACATTGGAATAATGTTACATTAATTAAATACTTTACAACTGCAAACAACATTCCTGAACATTGCGGTGTGCTAACAACTTACGCATGGAAACCTTTCGTAATTGTGGACAGCCTTGTCGAAAACGAAGCAGTGCTTTGGACTGATGTAGGCTCTGATATTCGTTATCGAATAGATCAAATTAGGGATGCATTAAACAGAGACGGTCATTTTTTTGTTCAAGGTCAAGACGTTGACATGACTTTATTGTCACATGAATCGACCTATCTATACTTAGGTCTTAAAAAAGAGAACTTCACTGGACTGGAACACTTTGCAGGGGGGCTACAGGGGTATTTGAAAAGTGGAACCGCATACAAAGATATATTACTACCACTCAGGGAATTCGCCTCGAAAGTGAATTGCATCGCACCTCCTGACAGTAACTTATCGAACCATCGCTTTGACCAAACCTTGTTAAGCATTCTCATATATCAAAGCGGGCTAGACATTGTTCCTCAAACACAATTTCTTGCCGCGTCCCGTGACCAGTTAAACAGAAATCCATTTTTGAAAAGCAATCGACTGGTTTATACTGCACGCGGATCTAGTTGTGACTATAGCTTAGAAGTTCGAGGAAAAAATGGATATTACTTGTATCGTAATGCTACTCCTTTCAGTGCTAATTAAGAGTCTAAATTATATCCACGCTAAACCACATGATGAGGGGTGTTTGGGCGAATTACCTAAGGCTGCTTTGTCATAGCTCATCCTCCTTGACTAGCTATTCATTTAATTAACGTAAATAAATAAATCGGGTACCTTTTTTATTCTGATATTGACTAATCGAACTTTTCAGGACCCTGGAGAGGGTCCGAGGTATAATCAAGACAATTTCTCTGATAACGTCAGCAACTTACAAATCGTAATGATGCTAAGTGTTGGAATCTGTCTGACAAGCTTCATAGTAGCAGAATATATGACTGCAATTGCTCAGTTTGGGAAATTCCATATTAACTTCGTGGGTGGATTTCATATACAGCCTCAACCCTTTAAATCCTCCAACAGTAATAAATTTGACCCAAGTCAAGTCTTAAAAGATAAAAGTTCAGTTAAAATAGCGAGGTTGAATGTCTAATTTTGGTTAATATAATGAATGACGCGAACCCCAAGAAAACTTCAAGTAATTCCAAGAGCAACAGAAAAAATATTGCGAAAAGTTTAGCAACAAGTGATGAAGAACAGAAGGTCACCCCAATGAAGGTAGCTAGCCAGATTGAGAATGGTAAGTATCCTTATAAAGATAAAATTAAGTCTTCGGAATACGAAGCCCAAAAAAAAACCCTGCAAGTCGAATTGCTTAAAGTACAAAAATGGGTGAAGGAAACTAACCAGAAAATAATCGTACTGTTCGAAGGCAGGGACGCGGCGGGAAAAGGCGGTACCATCAAGCGCTTTATGGAGCATTTAAACCCTCGCGGGGCCAGAGTTGTGGCCTTGGAAAAACCCACGGACGCCGAAAAAACCCAATGGTACTTCCAACGTTACTTTAATTATCTTCCGTCAGGCGGTGAAATTGTGATGTTCGATAGGTCCTGGTACAACCGCGCAGGGGTTGAACGTGTAATGGGGTTTTGTAATCCAGGTGAATATCTCGAGTTCATGCGACAGTGTCCAGAAATTGAGCGAATGTTGGTGCGCTCTGGAGTGTTGCTATTCAAATACTGGTTTTCTGTTACACAACAAGAACAGCGAAGGCGATTCGGTTCAAGAACGAATGACCCGCTTAAGCAATGGAAGCTGTCTCCAGTTGATAAAGCATCTCTAAATAAGTGGGATGATTACACCGAAGCAAAAGAAGCGATGTTCTTTTATACCGATACCGCGGATGCGCCCTGGACCATTATAAAATCAGATGATAAAAAGCGAGCTAGATTGAACTGCATGAGACACTTTCTAAGCTCCCTACCTTATGAGGGCAAGGACATGGATGTAGTAGGGACCCCTGACCCTCGCCTGGTTACTTCGAGCGCACAGGTAATGGGTAGTAGCGACCATATTTTGGGAAAAAGTCTGCATCCGGATCAACAAAGAACGGCTCCGTTAGCGAAAAAATAAGTTTAAAACCCAAACCAAATAGGGTCCGCAAAAAGGCCTATTAGACCCTTTACAGTACTATTTCTAAAACTCCATAGAATTCCGTTGTCACCCGAGATCATTTTGACCAATTTTTGATTTAATCAATTTATTCACAATTGTAAAAATATCTGTCCCGGATATGGTGCATTGTTATGCTGCACTATTGCAGTTTTAATTAAATCAGGCACTTATGTTACAAACCTGACCAATAAATAGCTCGACGACATTCCAATATGCCTTGCATATGGGATAGAATAAGGGCTATCGTGAACATCACGGTAATACTATAAAAATCGTAAATACAGCGATAAAATTATAAAAGTGGAGGTACAAAATTGGAGCGAACAACACTCGCGTTTGCGCTGCTAATTGTTCAATTAGTGGTTGGGGGGTGCGCTAGCACAAATAACCCACCTGAAGTTCAGCTATCTGACAATGAAAAACTGATTGCTGAATTCACATCAGTGAATTTACCAGCGTCCGAGAGCGAAGATGGCGTTATTGTTTATATACCAAGTTTGTTCTTTGGGTTTTCAAGCGCCAATATAACAGGCGGTGTTCTAGACAAACTATTGTTCGTTGCAAGAGTGAGTAATGAGGATTACGCAAAATATCGAAGAATAATTATAGAAGGCCATACCGATTCTGTTGGTAGAGCGCAATATAACAATATTCTTTCCAAAAATCGGGCTATTTCTGTTCGTAACTTCCTCACATCTAATGATGTGGATCCTAATCGAATAGTTATTACTTGGTATGGTGAATCTCGACCAAGAGCTCCAAATCATTTCCCAGATGGAACAGACAATCCAGACGGACGCACTATTAATCGTAGGGTTGAATTACATTATCTAAATCCAGAATAACAAACCGATAATTAACAGATGAAAATACGTAATACATTGTTACCCTCAACAATGATTCGGATTCTAATTTTAACCTGGATTATCGCGCTAGGAGTTAGTTGTTCAGCGATTGCGGATGGTGAAAATAGGATCTTATTTGTCAATTCCTATCATAAGGGATACGAATGGAGCGACGGAATCACAAGAGGAATTCTGAGCAGACTGAAGATTGAGAACGTCTTGCTAAAAATTCATTATATGGATAGCAAACGAAATAGAAATCCCGAACAGATAAATGATGCGGTTAATGATGTAGTCGAAAACATTCGAATTCTTAAACCCGATTTGGTTATTACATCTGATGATATTGCTGCTAAATATGTTATCGCCCAACACTTCAAAGACGTCAAATTGCCATTTGTATTTAGTGGTGTAAATTGGGATGCCTCCCAGCATGACTTGCCTTATCCCAATGTCACCGGAATTGAGGAAATTGCCCAGGTTTCTTCTTTAACCAGATTATTGTCACAACACAGTGGCGGAAAACGCATTGGTTATCTCGCTTCTGACTCGTTGACAGGCAGAATCGATCTGAAATACTTTTCGAAGTCACTTAACACTACTTTTGACAAGATGTATCTCGTAAATTCCACAAAAGAATGGAAGCAACGATATGTTCAACTACAGGATGAGGTTGACATACTGTTCATGGAAAGTCCGGCAGGACTACCTCGCTGGGACTACAACGATATACGACAATTTGTAGCGAGCACAACCAAGATACCAACAGGTACGACCCAGATTTGGATGTCCGGACTGTCACTGATCACTCTCGGTAAAATACCTGAAGAACAGGGATGGTGGGCAGCTGATGCAGCTATCAAAATTTTGCACGGAGAGAAACCATCCAATATCCCAATTTCACAGAACAAAGACGGTAAACTTTTAGTTAATCTGAGACTGGCCGAAGTACTTGGTATTACGTTTTCACAGGAAATCATTCAGACAGCAAAGATTGTTGAAAGATAAAGACTCTGATTTTTTATTCTCGTGAACATTGAAATTAAATTCTTCGTAATGCTATCCGTGCTGACCGCAATTATGGGAGTGGGCACAGTTGTTCCAGGATATTTGAAGATGCGTAGCCTGGAGCTTGATGAGGCAGTTAAATATTCAACGGATAATAGCCATAACTTAAATCAGGAAGTTAATAACAATGTACAGATACTTATAAATGCCGAAGTCAATGGAATGGAATCTTACGTAGCGGAAAGTAAAGTAGCATTGATTGGTAAATTTAATAATTCAACTCCGGATCAAAGAGTGTCGAATGTTATTTTTGATCAAACCGGCAAGGTTCTTACCTCTAATGCAGGGGGTCTATCAGATATTGAAATCGCCAAACTGTTTTCCCATATAAAGGTTAATAATCCCGGAGATGTTTTTGCAATTGCCAATTCCAGTAATTGGTATGGGGTGTTCCAAAATAACAACCCCTGGCAATGGTCCATAGCGACGTTAATTTCTGAACATGAAGTCTATCGTGAATCCTGGAGTTATCTGCGATTTGTATTGTTAATTAGTGTCGGAACATTACTTCTAGTACTAATCGCCTATTTACTATTGACAAAACACGTTAGAAAAAGATTTCAAAATTTTGTAGATTTCTTGGAGGGCTATAAAAGTGGCAACTACACCCAGACCATGGAAATATCTGGTAACGATGAAATAGCAGTGTTACAAAAGCATGTTAACACGATGATAAATAATATAAAAATAGAAATCAACAATCGAACCGCAACCGAAAAATCCCTGAAAATTGCTAAAGACGAGGCAGAGAAAGCGAACCGATCAAAAAGTGAATTTTTAGCTAATATGAGTCATGAAATCAGAAATCCTTTGAATGCGATCACTGGATTTTCTGCACTTCTTTATAAAACTGAATTGAGTTCTACACAACGGTCTTATCTCGATAATGTTTCCCACGCAAGCAAAAATCTCACGGCCACAGTAACCGACATATTAGATATTACTAAAATTGAACGTGGCGTCATTGAACAACACAAAGAGGTATTCAATCTTGCAAGCGAATTAAATACAACATTCAATTTGTTCCAATTGGAAGGCATTGGTAAAGGTCTCAAGATGGAGTGTCGGATAGACCCTGATATTCCGGAATTTGTATATGGCGATCAAAATATGTTTTCTCAGATCGTATTTAATCTTGTTCGAAACGCGATTAAGTTTACCTCTAGTGGCCATATAACGGTTAGTGCAAGTTTGGAACAAGAAATGCCTACCTGCCACTTGGTAAGGTTTGATTTTTGCGATAGTGGTATTGGCATTAACAAAGCGGAACAAAATAAAATATTTGAAATGTTCGAACAGTTACACACCGATTTAGACATGGCGTCCCAAGGTGTCGGATTGGGACTCGCGATTGTGAAAGGCATTGTGGAGATTCTAGATGGAAAAATAGCTCTATACAGCAGTCCTGGGGCCGGATCTACGTTTACAATTACCCTGCCAATGCAACGGGCGCCACAATCTATGCAAGCTCACTGTAAAAACCGCCTCGAGGATCATGGATTATCCGACTCTACGCGAGTACTGATAGTTGAAGATGAATTGTTAAACAGGGAATATATCTCCGAAATCCTAAACGAAAATAATATAGATTTTTTCGCAGCAAAAAACGGTCTTGAGGCAATCGAACAATTGGAGCAAACGAGTTACAATGTAATTTTAATGGATATTCGAATGCCACAAATGAATGGTGAACAGGCAATATCACATATTCGTAATAAATTTTCGCCGCCTATTAGTAATATTCCAATAATAGTGTTGACAGCAAATGCCTTTAAGGAGGATATTCAAAGGTACATGGAATTAGGTGCAACCTCCTATCTCGCCAAACCATTTGAATCTGATGCGCTGTTGGATGCACTAAGTCCAATTGTGAGTAATTCGAAACATTGAAGCGAACCTAACGATGAAAGATTCATTAAGCCCACATCTGATTTCCCTTTATAAAAAACACATTCCCGATTACCTATCTGAACTTTTAGAATATATACGTAATCGCGATATAAAAGCGATAGGGGAAAGCGCCCATAAACTATATCCGATAATGGGATCAATGGATGACACAGAGTCGTCCGAATTATTGAAAAAACTGGAAAAAGAAGATTTATCAATTGCCGAAATTGATTTGATTGCGGACAAATTAACAAACCTAATTCCGGCGTCGGTTGAAAATTTATAGGCTCGACCCGATGAACATAAAAAACTAATTAAAATTAGAGAAATGGTTCCGGTACCTTTTTTTCTTGACGTTTACAAGGGATTGTTGCCTTCAACTTCTTGATAATCATCCCGAAGTCTCGTACTTCGCCGCTTAAGCAGCTCGATGGTTAGAATCACGATAATAGATATGACGACAAGAACTGAAGAAGCCGCCAGAATAATGAGGTTCAGTGATTCGCGGAGTCCTGACCACATCTGCATTGGAATCGTTCGTTGTTCGATTTTACCAAGAAAATAGATTATACATTGTCGTCAAAAGAAATGATAAATGCAAATAAGGCACTGGGCGACACACCGGGCGCAATCAGTGGGGAAATAATTCAACACAAGATTAAATAAGCGAAATGCCAAATTCGACCAGCTGTTCCGGCATAACTATGGATTGCCATAGCTAGAACACTATTTGAAATAACTCGAGCTATCGAGGATTATGCGATTGTGGAAAACCGAAATAAGGGGAGGTCTGTAAGCCATCTCCTAGACTGGTCAGAAGACCAAATAAATCAGGTGGTTATGAAAATCGATCCACCGGTCATTCCGGCCAAAGAGCCGGAATCTATAACTCGCTATCAGCAGTTATAGCCGCCTTAATATCCCGTATTTTATAGCAGGTTTATATAGACTCCGGGTCAGAGCCCGGAGTAACAAATACGTGGAATCCTGGCAGATAAGAAAATTGAACTCGCTTAAGTAAGTGCCATTATGCTCAGATCCCACATTTCTCATGTCAAAGCTCAATTCCACTCTGGATTGCCTTAACACTACTGTTAAAATACGAAACTCTTGGTGAAAGAAACTCAGAGAAATTGGAGAAGGAATTACAGCAGCTAGTTTGGCAATTCGGCACAACCCAGGGGTAAGTGGTCGATTAACATACTTGAAAGGTGTAACAGAATATTTACGGGGTGATATTAATTCCACCCAAATGTTAATTGAACAAGCGATATAACTGATCCCAAAAACGAATACTGTGGCGCACTCGCAGCAACCTGTCAAGAACAAGGAATGGCGAAAGTTGCGGAAACTATCCGACAACCTTCGTAGTATGTGGACATATGATTGCAAATGCTCGGCTCTGATTATTCTGTTTGACTTCAAGGTAGGTATTCTTATATAACTCCAAACCCCACAACCCCTTGTTCAAGTCTACGATGACGCGCATCCACGGGACAAAAAGAAATAAGTTAGGTATGCGCGGTACTCTTTTACTATTATGTTTGCTCTCGGGAACAGCCCTGTTGAGTTCCAGCTTGGCAACTTTGGCAAATCTTGGTTCGACTAAAATTGCATTTACTGCAGACCAAGGAACCAATGAAAATGCACAGAGAGTGCTTCAATTAATAGCGGATGAGGCTGCCGATCTTCTATTAATCCAAGGTGATCTAGGGTATGACATAAATGCCGCGGCCGCCTGGGAAGCTAATCTGAACTCGATCCTCGGTGTTCATTTTCCAATACTTACTGTGGTAGGAAATCATGAAAACTATGAATGGCCAATTTATAAAGGGTTCATAGAGTCTCGAATAAACCGTGTGGCAGATCTAAATTGTCAGGGAGATATCGGGGTAAAGGCAGTCTGCTCATTCCGAGGAATAGACGTAGTACAAGTAGCACCCGGAGTCAGTGAAGTTACAGGGGTTCTGCCTGATAACAATTATTCTGGCTATCTTGACGATAAATTGAAAGATAGTGTTTCTACATGGAAAATTTGTAGTTGGCACAAGAATCAACGTCTCATGCAGGTAGGAGGCAAAACAGATCAAACCGGCTGGGATGTTTATCAGTCTTGTCTGGCTCAGGGAGCCATTGTTGCCACTGGACATGAACACTCCTACGCACGCACATACCTAATGAGTAACTTTCAAGACCCGACAGTCATTCATACTAATAGTCACATGCAAATCGATAAGGGGGCTTCTATTGCCTTTGTATCTGGCCTGGGTGGAAAAAGCATTCGCCCTCAGTGGCTTAACAATCCTTGGTGGGCATCAGTTCAATCTGCTACGCAAAACGCGACATATGGTGCTCTTTTTTGTGAATTTACAGGTAGATTTGCAAGCTGCTATTACAAAGATATCAATGGTGTTGTACAGGATTCTTTTAGTCTAGAAAGTCGATCAACTGGAATTCGAATAAATGTAATTCAAACTACGCCCACTGTGGCAGGCGTTTTAGCAGCGGCATTCGAGCTTTTGCTTTACTAATAAAAGATTCTGGTCTGACCCCAAACCCTTTTTCTTATTGTAACGTACCCGATTAACCGAAAATGAATCGCTAGAATAGTTATGACAAATTTCGATATTGAACAAGCCAAAAAAGAAATGGAACCGTGGTACTGGTGGGGCATCCCAACCTTTTTCAAGTGCCCATGGAACGAGCACCCTGAGGACTGTGATATTGCTTTGCTTGGCGTTCCCCACAGTGCTGGGAACGGTTCCACAGAACGCGATCAGCATCTGGGCCCCCGGGCTGTGAGGAATGTGTCCGGCTGGTATCGGCGCGGTCACCAGAAATTCGGTTTCGTGCCCTGGGATGAGGTTCGCATCCATGATCTCGGTGATTGTCCGCTGCCAGAGGCTATGGTCAATGATATCAGCGTACAGCATATCGAAGCTTATTTTAAAACTTTGGATGCCGCTGGTACTCGACCCGTTTCCATTGGTGGTGATCACGCTATCACCGGCCCCATACTCAAGGCCATTGGTGGCAACCATAGCAAGTTGTCCCAGGGTAAGAAAATTGCTTTGGTACATTTCGA
This sequence comes from Phascolosoma agassizii, assembly GCA_035593235.1. NCBI lineage: Eukaryota > Metazoa > Annelida > Sipuncula > Phascolosomatiformes > Phascolosomatidae > Phascolosoma > Phascolosoma agassizii. Next base: position 6,409 of record JAVJHY010466799.1, on the reverse strand, counting down.
TGCCCATCGTGACGACTACATGCATATTCCCCACTGGCTTGGAAGCAGGCGCTCGGCCGCCCACTGGGCCGCTTATACCGTCATGGAAAATCACGTCGACCCTTCCCACAGCATCCAGATTGGTATGCGCGGTAATCCCCTCAAGCCTCGTGCTGATATGTATGAAAGCAAATTGGGATACCAGATGTTGCCGGCAGACGATTACTTCAAAACTGGCATCGAAGAAACCATTAACATTATCCGGGAGCGAGTAAGCGATCTTCCAGTCTATATCACTTTTGATCTAGACGTACTTGACCCTACCGAAGCGCCCGCTGTGTCAAATATGGAGCCTGGCCATAGAGGGCTACGTGCCTGGGAAGTGATTAAAATTTTCCATGGTATGCGTGGCCTTAACGTTATTGGGGCGGATATCGTGTGCATGATTCCTTCCAAGGATACCGAAGCGAAGATCACAGCGATGACATCTATGGTGTTGATGTTTGAAATGACAGCCTTAATCGCTGACTTTATTCGCAGATTGGAATAAGGGGGACGAATAAAGGTGCTGCGCATAAGCCATTTCCAGTCAAGCGGGCAATATAAATCCTTACCGGACTTAAGCGGACTAAGGGTGCCGGAGGGTAATGGCACTTACTTAAGCGAGTTTAATTTTTTATCTGCCAGGATTCCACGTATTTGTCAGTCCGGGCCCTGACCCGGAGTCTATGTAAACCTGCTATAAAATATGGAATATTAAGGCGCTTATGACCGCTGATAGCGAGTTATAGATTCCGGCTCTTTGGCCGACACCGATTCCCCACCATTTCCACATAAACCAACTCCGTAGTGTTCGGCACCCTAAATACAGAACAACGTGACATTTCCGTTTTGTGTCTTGATTGAATAGCAGGTTGGCTCTTCATAAATTTGGTAGTACACCGTTCCGTTCCAGGTGCGTGGTGAAAACAGACTGCCGGCGAAAACTGTATCTCCACTGTGGGACGTCACTGTAAATAGACTGAGGTCATCGTTGTCGAATGTTTCACCAAGTGCAACACCAAAACTATAGCCGAATGCCGCGCTGTCGGGTGCGAACATATAAATACCAACAGTTTGGTTAGCCGGAATTATAATGTCCTGAGTTTCAAGCATTGACGGTGTATTTTGTACCCCATTGATAGACATACTACCTCTCGACGTCCAGGCAGATGGCATTTGCTCAAATCCAACATGTGAACCGTGTTTACTGAATACCTGCACCGTGGCATTTATTCGAAAATTGATATCAAATTGTGTAATGAGAACAGGTTGGGATTTTGCAGTTAAATTAAAATAAATACCTCCACCAGCAGCCCCGCCAACAAATTTGGTAGTTAGTGAGAGTGCATTGGCAGGAACGGCTACAAACATTGAACAAAATAATGTGAGCGCAACAGCAATATATCGACTAGTTTGGGCCATGTCTCGAGTGCGGGAGATTTTTTTCATTTTATAGTTTTCGTTGAAAATTGGGGAGCGCTATACCTGTTTAAGCAGAATTAGTTTTGTGTTCACCTATTGTCCTGTACCTTTTCTGCTCTACCCCAATCTTATGCCAAAAAGATCGGGCCCAGAGTAAAAATTTATGAACAAAAATGTGTAGGCAAGATTACACTTTAATCCTTCCTGCACCTATTTTCCTCAAGACGTACACCAGCAGGTCGCTTAGCTTCATCAATGAAGTGGTTGCTACTAGTCAGTTGGTTTCTGTAGGCAAAAAATAAATCGGATGCCTTTTTTACTATAGATCTGTCTGAGTTGGATGCAAAGTCACGGTGCAAGGACTGAGCCACTAATAAGCGGCGCGCCATCACCCAAGTAAAAAATTCCGGGCAATCCACTGGTCTCGAAACCGGCGCTCGGATTCCTTCTCAGCTGGGAACTCGTAATGTGCAGCTTGCCGGTTCGATTATTGCTGACAAAAAATATCGCGCCTCCACCTTCGTTCGCGGTGTTATCAGTAATGATGGTGTTGCATAATTTCAGATTGAACGTGTTGCCGTCATTATAAACTGCCCCACCGCTGCCACCACCAGGTGTTCCAGACTGGGCTGGATTAGCTCCATTGCCGATGGCTCGGTTGTAACTAAACACGGAGTTATAAATATCAAAGGAAACGCCGATACTGCTGAGGCCCCCACCATTTGAACAAACATTGCCTTTCGCTGGGCTACCGCCAAAGGTACTGCCTGAAACATACACTGGCCTTCCCTGGTATTGACTGAAAACCCGAACAGCAGCGCCACCCACATCAGGTCCGGTATTGTCACACCGGTTGTTTTCAAATCGAGAGTTGACGATTTTGAATCTACCTCCACGCGCCCATATCGCCCCGCCGCCATCATAGGGCGAATAGCCTGTTGAATTGCCGTCTTTAAAGGTCAAGTTCTGAACGGTAAGTTGAGGGTGATCCTGATTCTGGCATTGTGATGTTGTCCAAACCTGTTCAGGGTCGCAGGTGTTCATATACAGGATGCGTCGCGCACTGTTTCCGCTCAAAGTGACTTTATTACCGCCATCGATGACAGTCTTCGGGCCGGTGTTATTGAAGATCTTCGCAGTCTGCTGCATGACAATCTCAACAGGGTTTGGTCCACAATTAAAGGTAATAATACCGCCTTGGGCAACCGCCGAAACCACTGCAGCACTGGTGCAACTTTGGGGCGAACCATTACCGACAACGCGATCCGGATTCTGAACATTTTCAGCACGGCCAGCGCTGGGAAGAGAGCAATTAGGAGAACTCGTCCCCCCTGATCCCCCCGAATTAGCATTGTTCATTTTTGCGACAATGGAAGGAATAGTGAGCAGCAGCATATCGTCATCATCCTGGGCGAATGAAAACTTCTGAGAGCCAATACTGAAGACCAGAAAGAAAAAAAGTGCCAAAACTCTCTTAAAATAATGCATAGCCAAGTTTCCGTTCGTCATTGTCCCTATTCAATACCGAATAACATTAAAAATAGTTTTTACTCTGAGCCGGAGAGTATTAGCCGGAGAGTAATGGTGCTTAGTTTACACGTGGGGCAGATTTATTAAATATCCAGAATTTTCATATGACAGTCAAATAGCTTAACTACTAGATATTCTGAGGCCACTATACCCCGTATTTGGTGTAAATTCTCACTATTGTTGCTTAGGTAAACGCCGTTATACTCTATACCTAAATTTACAATTGACATAAAGATAAAGGTACTCACAAATGACCTAAACCTTCAATGATTTTCATCATTAAGCTGCTTAAGTGCAATGTTGAATAGATCTAGCATCCATTTATAGTCCATATTGACTTTTTGGATGTCGCTGTAACCGTCGCGTTGCAGGCATACCATGGGATTAAAAATAAAACTGTTACTTTGCGATACAACTTGTTCATTCAAAAATACATCATATTCGCGCGCAAAATTTAAAATGAATTCAAATATCCGATTGTGGATTGCATAAGCGTATGTGCTGTAGGCAAAATTGGTCTTAACCAAACCTGATCCTGCGTGAAGCGGACGCCCCCGATTTGGATCCACATTCGCACCCAGATAATACAAGTTCCAACGAGTTGATTTCAATTCTGTGATGGCGTCTAGTATTGATGATCTATCAATACTGATGACCCGCAAATCATCCTCAAGTATGAGGACACTTGATAGCCCCCTTTTATGGGCACTATCTATAATTGATAAATGGCTTTCACGGCAGCCAATTTCTCCTACCGGCTTTTCTATTCCCGAAAAACGCTTGACCCGATCGATGATCTCCAATTTGCGAAATTCATTCTCTGCTTGCACCCAGCGATCAGCCCTTTTATCTAAGTTAATACAATGGATTTCATCGAAATAATGGAACAATCCAGTCATTTATTTATTGACTTAAGTTCAATCCGTACTATACAAGAAAGCTCTGAGATAATTACTGGCGCGGTAAAAGCAGAATGTTTCAAAACAGAATAATCAGTAACGACTTAGTTGATTATCGGCCGATGTGAGAAACTCGACATGTGGATGCTCCAGTATATCCTTCAGGCAGGGATTTTCGATCGAACTACTTAGAAAGGATAACTGATACCCAGTCTGCTGAAATTCTCTGTCTATTGACACCAAAAGTTGCAGTGTTACAGCGATTCGAATTAGCCTAATCGTTTCAAATAAATATTGTGCCTATGATTTGGATATTTATTGCAACACATTGATTTAAGATAAAGCCCCACACTTGCAATTCTATGATATTTTAGCAAACCAAGGAACGGGTATTAGTGGAAAACTAGCAATTTGCACTCATTCAATTAATAATTAACCTCAATTAACGTAGTGAGAATCTACAATATTTGAATATAAAAGCCATATTCAGAAAATGCCTAAATGTGATCATGTTGCGGAGGATATTAATCCGCCCAAAACGTAGGGGGCTGTTATACACATCCGCTGGGGGCTGTTATACACATCCGCTGGGGACCGTTCTAATATTATACACTGGATCAAAGATAAAAGAAATTTTGATGTATGGATAACCTATTACGGCTCAAATACCAAAATGCTCTTATGGTATTTACGGTATGGAGACTACGTTAATGTACACAATGGCTCGAAATTTCAAAATCTAAAACATGCATACGAAACCCATAAAAAGTTATTGGGCCAATATGAGTACATTTTAGTTGCCGATGACGACCTCATCATATCTGCAACGGATATTGATAGACTTTTTTCAACACATGAAGAATTTGACCTATCCATTTCACGAGCATCGTTTGATCCAGATGGAAAGGTCTCCTACCCTATTATAATACATCAATCGAAAACGTGTTTGCGATACACTGATTTCGTCGAAGTTACATGCCCGCTATTTAAGGCTAAAACGTTATTTAATTTTCTCGAAGTGTACGATCGCCGGTTAGTTGGATGAGGTATTGATTGGTGGTTTGTCGATCGTTGTGAAAATAAATCGAAAACAAAAATCGCCGTAATCGACGAAATAATTTGCCTTAACCCTACTGACACCAACAAAGGTTTCCCAAGAGAGATAGATACTCTAGAACCCGAGAATATTAGAGAGCAGACATGGGAGAAAGTTCGACACGAATATGGAATAAATCGACAATTCCAAGAGCAAAATGAGCTCGGGTGGATACCTATTATGGATCCCAAAAAAGGGTGACGTTGCTGTTTTGAAACAAGTTTAGTAGAAAAAGCACCTTTGCTTTAGATCTCAGTAAATCCGGCGCTGCGTCAACTATCTTGCAAGCTCTGTCTGGGAACCGTCCCCTGAGACACCTGGATTAAGCATGCATGTAAATGATCACTTTTTCTGAGTCAGTGATTGAGATAGTCGACGACCCGACTAATCACCTGCTCTGATTCAAGAATACTACGGTGGTTGAGGTTGAAGCCGAGCACCTGCTCGGCCCTGGACTGAACTGGCTGATGCAATTGACTTTTTACGCTGACTACACCGTCATTGTGCGCCGGGAGAGACAGTCGTTTCTTCGCCTGTGTTCCGTAAATAAGTAAATGGTGTTGCAATGCGGGGGACTCGGCAATATGCGTAAGAAAATTGCTGCCAGGTACCAGGTCGAACCAGGAATTTATTTTAACCGGAGAGTGATCAGCGCCAAGTGCCGCGGCTTCATGGCCGCCAAACGGTGTTGATATGGAGACAAAGCGCTCGACCAGGTTTGTATAACCGGCTCGGCGTATATATTCCAGGGCACGACGCGACACCAGCCCACCCATACTATGCGCCACAACATGAATTTCTGAAATCTTTTGCCGCTGGGTGAGGCCTATGCTGATCCGAGCAAGGGCATCTGCCGCTGCTGACAATTGCAGTCCAGACGGATACGAAAATACCCAGGCTTGAAATCTGGTTTGATCCAGCGCTTCAATAAAGTTGATAAAGTCCTGCGGCGAGCCGGCTACACCATGTACAAAAAGGACCGGGATTTTTTCACAGCTAGCTTCCTGAAGACAATAAATGCCGATTCCTCGTTTATTAAGTGCGGCGCGAGATTGCCATAGTCCGTGGATACCCAACCCGGCGCCGAGCCGACCGTCATCCATAGTGGTAACTTCGCCGAATATGATAGGAATCTGCTGCCCCAATGAGGATTGTTGAAGTGAGACTTGTTGCAACTGTTCTGAGCCTGCATGGCCGGGGGAAAGTGCAATTTCTAGAATGTCTGGCTGCTGATATTCTGAAGTACTGGCATCATTTGGGTTACTGCTTTTTTTGAGCGCCGTAATTTGTTCGAACCAAACTGGTTCCCCAGCATCGTAAAATTCTTTTTGATTAAGAATGGTGTCAATACAAACAGTTGTTTTCCCTGTTTGACGGTCACCAATAACTAATTCACGTTGCCCACGACCGATTGGAATCATGGCATCAATAGATTTAATAC
>JAVJHY010465735.1:0-19372 GCA_035593235.1 Phascolosoma agassizii | reverse complement strand
GTGAAAGATATTAAGTAATTTTTAGTATCAAAAAATTATATAAAATTGCTAATCCTATTATTTTCATTTTTGTGCGCTGGTAAAACAGTATGACAGTATACTGGTTTGTTGTTTTTAACATTTAAGGATGGAACAATCAAGTAAAAAACAACTAGTCAAAGAGGGAAATTGTAGTCTGAAAGACCTAAGAGAACAATGTTGTACGCTATGGAAGACTTATAACACCGGCATGCTGGCATGCTGGTGTTACTTTGACTTTGTGTTGTTGTAAGAGGACTACGTTTCAATTGAAATAATTTTTAACCGTTCCACTTTCTCAAAATGTTTACGGTTGTTGGTAAGAATGGTAAGGTTATAATGAAGTGCAGTGGATGCGATTAGCAGATCAAAATCATTAATTAATTTTCCTTTTTTCCTGAGTGCGCCTCGCTCTTTACCGAAAACTCTAGCAATCTCATTATTGTCAGGTAAAATTGATACTAATTTTAAAAAATTGTTTAAGCCCTCTTGACTGCTTTTGGGGTTACGAGAATAATAAACTCCCTCATAAACTTCTGCTAAAGTAATAACACTAATCGCCAATCCTTCGTTTCTTAGAGTAATTAATTGGTCTACGATGCTCTGTGTACCGTGTAAGTAATGAATAGTCCAATCTGTATCAATTAAATACTTCATAGTTTTGCTTTTGATCTTGTGCTAATTAAACGGTCAGCATAAATATTCTTGATCATTTCATCTGCATCAATTAATCCTTTCCAACTTCCTGCGGCTTTAAGAAAAAACTCATCCTCCGTTTTCGTGGGCATTTCCTCAATGGTTACATTTAATTCTTCACCTTCTGGTATATCTATTTTTTCTAAAGGTTTAATTACTCCATGTGAAAATCGAGCCCTAATTGTTTTGATCACGTTTAACCTCGTATCTTTAATTTGTGTTCCCTGTTGAGTATATAAATATTCATATATCCTTCTATGGTGTGATTATATCATATCCGCAGAGTTTGTCTATCTGTCTGCGGATCAAATTGCATCAAAGATCACGGAGTTTAAACATTGCTAGTGATGATAAGGATGTTGATATGGAATGATCATTTTAAGAGGAATGTGGCTATTGATTAACTTTCTTTGGTTCTTACATAATCCATTACAGTTTGCATATCACTTGAAACAGAAGGGGTAAGAGCCTTTAAGTTTTTTTGTTATGTAATTATTTCTAGTTTTATATAAAGACCTGTCTGTTATCGTCCGATAATTGCACATAATGTTATATTGGTAGTACTTAAGTACAAAAACGGTAGAAAGTAAAAAGAGATGAGCACATGAAGAATATCCTATACATAGTTTGGAGTGACAATAACAATCTTGGAATATCTATAATTGATGAGCAGCATAGAGGAATTATTTCTACTATTAATTCGTTACACTATTTTATTCGAACCGGGCATGAACAGGCAATAATAAAGCCTATAATGATTATGTTAGAACAGTATGTCGATATTCATTTTAAAACTGAAGAAGCATTAATAGCAGAAGCTGGCTATCCTGCTTTTGAAGAACATATTGAGCTGCATAAGGAATTGGTAGAGAAAACAAGAAAGCTTGCTAGTTATTCCAATAGTAATAGAGATCCAAATGTGATTTTGAAATTCTTAAAAGCATGGTGGTTGGGTCATATTAATAAAGAGGACAGGAAATACACTCCGTTTCTAAAAAAATTATTAGACACAAACGGTATCTAACAAAGCGCTTGACCTTGCAACTTCCCGCCGTGTTCCAACGTCTCGGACGCACACTGGCGTTAGTCTCATAATAGATTATACTATATTCCAGACACACAACTGAAAGGTGCATTTATTCTTGGAAGGATTTTCAGGAGAACGATATGCAGCGTCAAACTACAGTTAATTTAGGCAATTTGATTCTTTCGCTTTCCGATGCTATGGATTTGGCCGATGCTTCATTAATTCAACATCAACAGCGGACAGGATTGGTTGTATGGAAAATGGGAAAAGCTGCAGACTTTCAGGATGAAAGGTTGGAAAAGACTTTCATCGCAGCGCTGCTTCATGATATTGGTGCATTCTCTTTGGAGGAAAAAATATCCATTCAAAACTTTGAAATCAGAAATGTAGACAATCATTGTATACGTGGTGCAACTTTACTTAGTAACATACCACAACTAAAAGACTCGTCAGAAATAATCAGATTTCATCACAAAGAGTGGCCTCATTGGAAAGAATCAATTGAAAACTCTCTTGTTTTTGAATCGCAGATATTATGTCTTGCTGACTATGTCGAACGTAAAATAAATCGGGATAAGTACATTCTTCATCAGTATGAAGATATTATCTTAAATATAGAATCTTTGTCTGGTTCTGTTTTTAATTCTCGGGTTGTAGATCTTTTCATAACGATCTCTAATTCCGAGGAATTCTGGCTGGACCTGGTTTCTCCCAGGTTATATTCTCTTCTCCTTAATGAAGGTCCTTTCAGAAAAATAGAAATAGACTTTTTAGATATATCCGTAATATCGGAGCTTTTTCGGAATATAATTGATTTCCGTTCCCGTTTTACGTCAACGCATTCTTCTGGTGTTGCCGCATCTGCCTTTATGCTATCAAAAGTTTTTGGCCTGACGGAAATAGAAATAGGGCTTATGGAGGTTGCCGGAAATTTGCATGATATTGGTAAATTGGCAATTCCTAACAGAATTCTGAACAAACCAGGAAAACTTACGAAAGAAGATATGGAAATTATGAAATCGCACACTTACCATACCTATTCTGTGATAAATACTATCGGAGGCCTCCAGCAGATTGCCGAATGGGCAGCTTATCATCATGAAAAGCTTGACGGATCAGGTTATCCTTTTCACTGCACGGAAAGCGAACTGAGCACAGGGGCGAGAATTATGATGGTTGCAGATATGTTTACGGCATTGATTGAAGATCGGCCATATAGAAAAGGTATGTCCAAAGATAGCGTTGTACAAATTCTTAAACAGTTCTCAGATAGCCGCATCTTGGATACCAAAATTGTTAATATGCTTTTTGAGAATTATAAAAATATTTCTTCTTACGTAGCCGAAAAACAAGCGGCTACAAAATATTTCTACGAAAATCAATTTTCTTTTCTGGAATGAATCATGGGGAATTTGAAAACAGAATCTACCTATGACGTTAAATATTTTAACCAATAATTTGCAATCGTACAAATTGTTTTGGAACATAACTATACGATTCTGCTTAATGTTTATAGATTAACTAATGCACAAAAGTTAATCTATATCAGGTTCCCATAAAAGCATGTCTTACAACGGGTTAATTCCTGTTTTCTCAAAACACAGTTATATTTGCAGTTTTTATTGATTAACTATATTACATTTGCGTATATATTCTTAATCTCATCCGGCTGAATACAAAGATAAGTCAAGGTTTGCTTCTGTGTAGAGTGATTAAAAATCTCCATTAATGTCGGTATCTCTGCTCCATTTTGACGTTGATGATATCCAAATGTTTTCCTTAAAGAGTGTGATCCATAATTACCTTTAATACGCAATGCTTTTGCCCACGTCTTTACTTTAAGATTCAAACTTGGAGTTAGTATAACTGTTCCAAATTTACCAGTAAATAAATAATCACTATCTTTTAATTGTTTAAATTTTAAGAGATTTTGAATTACATTAATACAAGCAACATTCATAGATATTCTTCTATCCTTCTTCGTTTTCTTTTCTCGTAACTTAATTTCACCCATTGGTTTCAAATCTCGTATCTGTTTGACTTTTATAGCAAGTAAATCAGAAGCTCTTAAATTAGTATTAATTCCTATTGTAAATAATGCAAGATCAAGTGGTTTATTTGCAAGTAGCAGTTTTATTGCTTTAATATCTTTCTTTGACTTAATTGGTTCAACAATAATTGTAGAACCTTTTTTGGGATGATTTGGATTTTTTATTTTAGGTTTCTGTTTTTTCTTCATTCTTAACCTTATTTGCTTAAATTCTTTAAATATTAACTTTTACTCAATTATAACATAAAACTTAATTGAAAAAAAGTGCAAATCAAACCTCGTTTTCGCAAAAACCGACTTAACCAATTGTTTTGTATGCCGTTATGACAATTCTTTCTTTATTAACTTTTAGATAAAAGTTAATGAACAGGACGCCAGTATGTTTAAATATAAAAAAAACTATATTCTGGTTTTTTGAATGACAAATTACTTTTCATATCAAATATGTTAACATTATCGCATTAAATTTAAGTGTGGTAATGCATGCATAATTGAAGCCGTCTTAATATTACTTCCAAAGGCAAAAGATAATTATGTCAGTCAGAAACTTATTTAAAATTCCATCATATATATTATTTGGACTTTTTATCCTTTTCTGGATAAATGTTACATATGCTCAGAATAGCGACAATGCATCGGTACAAGAAAACAACATTCAGATACTGATTATTGATGATGATGGTAATGAAAAAGTGGCCAATGTGTCAAAGAAAGACATAGAAGAACGTGTCATTAACGGAGAACCAGTACATTTTGTTGAAAGTCTGCAAGCAGATGAGAGAACTATTCCTGCTAAATGTATAAATCAAGCTCTTTTGAGAAATGTTGACGCAATTAAAATAAAAAACGCAATTATTGAAGGTGATATTGAATTTAAAAGCAGCAAAAAACATGCAATAGAAGATATCAAGAATTTAAGTGAAGAAACAAGAAAAGTCTTTATTAAAAATAATATAAAATTTGCATACATAATCCACACTAAAATAAAGCTGAGTAATTGTGTAACCGATAATATTGTAGGTTCTTTTGAACCTGATACCGATAACAGGAACGATAGAAGTCTAATCATTGAAAATATAATTATAACTTCATTTGCACGTAATATTAGTGACCTGACAAGTGTAATCTTTGAAAATGAAATAGTGATATATGAGAAAAGTAAATTACAAAACGTGTATTTCGATTTAGCGACTTTCTCTTCTGGTGCGAATTTCAATTCAGCGACTTTCTCTTCGAAAGCGTATTTCGAGTCAGCAACTTTCTCTTCGAAAGCGGATTTCGAGTCAGCAACTTTCTCTTCGGATGCGGATTTCGAGTCAGCGAATTTCGATGTAGCGCTTTTCAATTCAGTGACTTTCTCTTCTGATGCGGATTTCAATTCAGCGAATTTCGATGTAGCGTATTTCAATTCAGTGACTTTCTCTTCTGATGCGTATTTCAATTCAGTGACTTTCTCTTCTGATGCGTATTTCAATTCAGCGAATTTCTCTTCTGATGCGGATTTCGAGTCAGCGTATTTCAATTCAGCGAATTTCTCTTCTGATGCGGATTTCGAGTCAGCGAATTTCAATGCAGCGAATTTCTCTTCTGGTGCGAATTTCAATTCAGCGACTTTCTCTTCTGAAGCAAATTTTAGTCATGCTAAAATATACAATGCTAATTTCACAAATACGGTATTTACAAATGCAAACTTAAGATTTACAAATTTCATTAATGGTGCAGATTTCTGGTATGCTGTTTTTGAGGGTTCAGTTTTTTTTAATAATGCCAAATTTGACAATGATGCGGATTTTTGGAGATCACGATTCTTAGGAAATGTAGAATTTGAAGAAACAGAATTTCTTCGGAATGCGTATTTTTCGAACGTGTTATTTACTACCTCAATGTTCAGTTTTGCAAGCTTTAGAAATGCAGATTTTAGTAATTCAGAATTTACAAGTACAGCTGATTTCAGTTCCGTGCTTTTTAATGATGATGTTAATTTTACAAAAACACAATTTGTAGGATTAGCAGATTTTAGTAAAGCCAAGCTTAAAGAATCTGCGATTCTTAACAATACTGGATTTGAGGATAACAGTGTTGATACTAGATGGATGAACTACAACAAACTGTTTGTTACGTGGGATCAAATAAAAGATAAATTAGACATGAAAAAAGCGCAGGATAATATTGTTGTCTGGGAAGGAATTTATCTAAGCTTAATTAAGAATTTTGAAAATTTAGGTGATTTTAAGTCTGCTGATAATGCTTATTATGATTATCGATATATGAAATCAAAACTAAAAGATAATAATGGTATATGGAAATCTTTATTGAACCTTATATTAAGGTTTACATGCGGTTATGGTGTTAAACCATTATATTGCCTTTATACCTGGGGAGCACTTATTGCTTTATTTACCATGATATATTTTTTCCCAAGTAAAGATTCACTTGATTACAACATAAAAGATAATAATAGCGAAAGCAGCATTAAATGTAAGTCATTAAAAAATTCCAAACCACTAACAAGATTATATAATTGTTTTTATTTTAGCGTTATTACTTTTGCAACTGTTGGATTAGGTGATATTAGACCAAACAAAGGATTTAAAGCCGCTGCAATAGTTGAAAGCTTTTTAGGCTGGTTAACTATGGCTTTATTTTTGGTTACATTAGGTAATGTATGGTTGCGGTAATCATAAGTATAATGAAAAGAGTTTTGATTAACTTCTCTATATTAGTTAATCAATACTCTGGCAGTCATTCTTCTACATTAGAATCGCCTACAATTAACCATCCTCTATAATTACTGCCATCTTTGGTATTCATTGCTTGATATAAGTAACTAATAGGAACCCAATACCAAGGGTTTTTATGCACTGCTACATCAAGGATTAAGACAGAATCAGTTTTTTTATCGTATGCTGCTAATGGTGAAATGTGGCCATGTGTTGTAGTTCCGAGTGCTTTACCATAAAAATTCACAACCAAAAAACGATGGTTATCGACAATCGTTTCTTTTATATCTTTTCTAAACCTATCTATATTTTTTTTTGAGATTACATCCGCATAATGAAATGTGACATTCAAATTATAAATTTCTAAAATTTCCTTTAATTGTACAACCGTGAGGCCAGGGTCAAATTTTGTTGAGTCGTTAGTATTCTGTTTTGTTATATTCTTAAGTTCTATTAATTCTTTAGGTTTTATCTTATCTGTTTCTTCATTTAAAAATGTTAATTGTGAATAACTAGTAAATTTAATCTTTTTGCTACCCCAGATCACAGGGGTTTCCACTTCTAGTTCAAGTTGACTTGGTGCTATATTTTTAGGTATGCGTAAAGAATTTAATATTATTACCGATGTTGCAATACCACAATATAGAGGATTTAGTTGAGGTTGAAAATTGTTAGCTAATCTATAAAAATCCTGTTTATTTATTGAGCGTAAAAGCCTTTTAGTTCCTTCTTCACTATTCCACTCAATCAAAACTACTTCATTCGTGTCAGAGAAAGAGCTAGGTGCAAACTTTCCATATTCATGTGCCATTAAATTTGTTCCAGATTGTATAAAGCTCAGGAATAATAATAATTTTACAAGTTTCATTTTTCGCAACATTTTATTTCCTTTTAAATTAAACAAAATACCATTGCAATTCGAGTTAACCAGTGATCCGTACCCAAAGACATAAATACTCATATTTGTTTATTTTCTATATCAGCCATAGATTGTGCTAAATATTGAAAATCTTCAAATAATGTCTTACGATTATTAACAATTCGTGAAGCATCTATATATGGTTTTAACTCCGACCAATATTTCTTTACCAAATAACCAAATACTGACCATGTATAATCAGCGTCAACCGTTTTGTGTTTATAAGCAGCCCCAAGTTCTTGAAAAAAAATTGTATACATAAGAAATTCATAAATTAGTTTTGTTTTTGCTTCATCAGCTTTTCCTGCATGAAAACAGTTCAATTCATTGTCCCAGTTAATGTCTTGTTTTAGGTGTTGGTTTATAGAGTATCTCATTTGGAGAAGGGTTCCACTGTTAAACCGTTCTATAAAGCCCGTAGAACGCTGCATAAGAAAGTGCCTATTTGTCTGGCGTCCTATATATATGACTGAAATTGATGTTACAATTGCGGTTATCCCTATAAACGTTACTTCGATAAAATTAAGTAGATTTGCCATTTTTTTTTCTCCGGTTCACATTAACGATACCTGCTTACTGAATAATATAACTATTATATACTTATAGTTATTTCTAAATAAACCTGTATTTCTAAATAAACCTGTATTTCTTAAAAGAACACAACATAACTCTCTATTATCAGACGAAAATTACAAGTTATTATATAAAACACGAAATAATATTAAAGAACATTAGTTTTCTGGCAATGGAATAAATATTTTTGGATTCAACTCTTTAAAGTTTATGCTAATGAACTTTACCAACATTTCTGATGATTTTCTGTTTTTCTCAATTGCATCATTATGAAGTTCATAAATCTCATCTGTAGTTGTTTCTAGACCGTATAATATGTCCGGGTATTTCTGGGTCATTCCTTTTAAACCTAACTGGTCTACTGCATCTGATCCCAAATTACTGGTTAAATTTTGATATTTAATATGATATTCATTCCTTTTTTCAACCATACCTAAAACTGAAAAATAGTTATTTTGCGCATGCATTAATTCAAATATGATATTTGGATCATTATGTTCCAAAATAATTGACGAAAGAGAGTCAAAGTCTAGTTCTGGTATTTTGGAGTAATTCAAAAAAGGAATAATTTGTATATGCCTTGTTTTCTCTCTTTCTTCCTTTTTAAGATGTTGTCTGTAAATTATTATCAATTCGTTGTACTGGCTATCAATGGCAAATAACGCTTTTTGCAGTGATACAATTGCATGTTGTCTTTCCTTTTGCGCATTTTGGTGTTTTTGCCATCTGAATGCTGACCATGCACCTCCAAACGCAGCACATAAGGTTGTCAATGCATTAAAAATATCACGATAACTCAATTCCTCAATCATCATCTTTCCCAATAAAAAACTCAGCCCAAACAGGGTAATGATCAGAAACTTTCTTGCTAAAACCTTTGTCGAAATCATATTCTTCCTCAAATTTAGCTCTTTTGGTTTTACCAAATATATGAATATTAAACGTCGCAATCTTTATTTTTTCTTCAGATTCAATATTCTGTGCGTCTAAGGAAACAGAAAATAAATATATAATTATCAAACTAACTACAATTAATTTTGATATTTTATTCATAATTAAAACACATTATAGGTAAATTTTCTTAATTTTAGTAAATTATCAGAACTAATTTATTTTATTATTTCCTAATATAAAATAATCCAGGATCATTCAGGTTTTAAATAATTAACATTAATTCTTGTATTTTTTTTGAACTTTTTAAGTAAATTTATGCTCAGTTTTTTTACCTCTAAAAATCCTCAAATAAATCTTGCACTTTTTGCATTTGTTTTATACTGTCAATTTATTTTTTCTAAGTATGTTTCATGAACGAACGGCAATTGTTTTAACATCGTACCGTCTAACAACTTATATGATATTTTGTTTACTTTTAAAGAGTATAAACCTACGTATTCTACTATGTGTTTTTTCTTTGTATACAACTTTAAAATATCTTAGGTATGATAATTTTGTAATAAAAGAATTGGTTTTATTGTGCGAATATTATACCTAAGATATTTACTATAATTTTTTTTTGCGTATTACAGAAATACATAAAATTGCAGAATATTCTTATTTGTAATAAATTTTGTTTAACTCACACAACATTTATGACTCTGTTGATTTACCTCATTTTTGAAGAAGTTTAAAAATAGCGACATTACAATATCAGCAACTTACAACTCGCCGTTTTTTGGAAATTAAATTGAAGTAAATCAACTCTTGATCTAATGCAAAAACCAGGGATTATTGGACGTTTGTACATACACAAGCTCGCCACAAGCACCAATTTAAAACACCGCAAACCGCCCATAATGGCCAATTCTGCAATTTTGCATATATTTACATGTGTTTTAGGATTGAATCGGCGTGCCATAGCTTAGCGGCCAGAATTTAATATGTTATTCAACTTGCTTAATAGTAATCAGAAATATGACAAGATATTTTCTTGCAAATGCAGGGGGAAAGTTATCTATCTCGCAAATTACAAGTTACAAGAATGTAAATAAGGGGGAATATATTTTGTACAGCAGAATGCAATTTTTCTTTTTAGTTATTTTTTAATTTTTAACTAATGGGTTAAAAAAATATTATAAGCAAGAAAATGTAAATCTGTAATAACAATTATTTGTAACTGAAACTTATTTTATAAATTTTCATTTACATGTAATCATCACTAAATCTAATTTATTTTACTCTCGTTAACTCACTCATTAACTTTTAATCATTAATCTCTAACTTTTAACTCTTAACTACCCTCACTCATTGGCCTTTAACCTTTGGCCTTTAACCTTTGGCCTTTAACCTTTGGCCTTTAACCTTTGGCCTTTGACTCGCTCATTAACTTTTAATCATTAATCTCTAACTTTTAACTTTTAACATTTAACTCACTCATCAATCTGTAACCGTTAACTCTCTCATTAATTTTTAATTCATCAATTAACTTTTAACATTTAACTCTCGCATTAATTTTTAATTCATCAATTAACATTTAACATTTAACTCACTCATCAATCTGTAACCGTTAACTCTCTCATTAACTTTTAATTCATCAATTAACCATTAACGTAAACCTCATAAATATCTACAAGATAAGCTTAATTTGTCATTTCTACGATATAATAATGTATATTATTATCCTTTTGGCAAAAACCGCTCACTATCGATTTTAATTAAACAATTTTTCTTAATGTGTGTCCAACCATCCTGCACTAATTGTGCCGTTATGGAATTTCTTAGGAATCCGTCTGTGCCTAATCTTATGTGATGTTGTAACAACCAGTCAACATACTTATCATATGTGTTAAGAAACATGTTTCTGTGACTAGATTTCTGCCGGTTTGATTTTTTTTGTAATGAATTACGTATAAGTTTAGAATATTTTCTCTCAATTATTTTCCTAATTTTATCTATGTCTTTCACTTCTCGCAAATGAAGATATTTCCTCCAGAATTCATTGAAATTAATATCAATTAAATTCTCTACCTGACTATACCCTGCATTTCTACAAGCGGCCATACCCACCAACCTAATCTCAAGATGACAACATGGAAATCCGGTCATTTTTGATCGTTTACTACTGTAAGTCACTTGATTCGTTGTCGCTCCTTGTCCACTATACGTTGTACCTCCTTTATCTGTCTTGAGTGTTCTACTGTTTCCATGCCAACGTTTAACCCAGCAGAGATCAAAAAAACCATGTATAAATTTAGCATCTTCTTTTGTTTCGGTAATAAAGTCCAAGGCAACTTCAATATAATTAACTGCACGTTTTACCGTTTTATTTTCAGGTTGATTCAAATGTTGGAATGCTTTTATAGACGGTTGCAAAAGGTCTAACTTATACTGCCATTGCCAGTTTTTCTTCCTTTTACCACTTTTATCTTTATATGTCATTACCCCTGGTATTCCTTTTGCGCCTCCACATGTTTTTTTTAAAACATCAACATCAAACCGTGGATTATTTTCTTCATACCATACTTTCACTCTATCGATATAGGGTATTATGTCATTAATCTTTGCAAAAACTTCATCAATGGGAGGTTTTATTATTTGCGTCATTATAAATTCTCTGCGGAAATGTATTTTTTTAAAATACTAACGGGGTTAACTTACTCTATTCTTAATTAAATTAAACGTTTTTCCAAAATAGAGGTTCCCGTATTTTTTATCGGTTTACGTCAGAGAATTTTGACTTTTTATAGGTTGTGCAATTCTTCCAATTCTTTTGATCACTACTATTTCATAAAAGTTATCTCTTTAACCTCAAAATAACCTTTAAGCTTTGCACCAAAATTGCGATGTTTTTTGTATTTAGCTGGAATAAATATACACATTTTTGGTAGCTCTGTTAATATTTTCGTCTGTTTATCAGGTGAAAGATTTTGAAAATATTCCTCTGCTTTATCAATCATCGCAATAAAATCAACATTGTTTTTTTCTTTCTCCTCTTCTTTTTCTCTAGTTATTGCAGCAACGGTTTTGAGCTTGACGGTTTCTAATTCAGTTTCAATACGGTTTTCTTCACCTGAATCATTTTCAAAAACTATTTTAAGATAAGGGAAATTTTTCTTTTTTGAATGCTTATTAAAATAATTAATATTTGATTTTATCCAGTCCACTCCCCTATCAGTCAAGTATTCATCTATTAAAACACGTGCCTTGTTCATTCTACGCAGTTTTTCTGGAAGTAAAGATATTAATTTTTTGAGTGCGATTGGTACATTTTGGTCTACAACTGTAGGGGGTGAAGGAGGTAATACTTTAAGTACACTTTTTGACTCACTAGCAATAAATCTTATGTGTGTATATTTTACTCCTGAGCGAATAAGCTTATAACTTATAGCAATATCAGTCTTTTCATTCATTTCATTAACAGCAACATCAAGTACTCTTTTTTTTAAGTCATTGATTTTTTTGTATTTATTAGCAATTCCTAGAAATTCTCTAAAATTGTCAAGTTCCATAATCGGGATTGAGACATTTATATAATCTTTTGCGTACTCATATATAACAAGACTGTATATGCTTGCAAACAAACCATTAATATTATCATTTATCCGTGCATACATCTCTGGATGCAACATTGTATTAACGATCTGATGAGGAAAACTATACTCAATTATCCCTCTTGTTATAGTAACTCCTCCAAGAAATGCAAAACAGTCCCATCTATCATCATTGGATTTATTAAAAAAATTAAATTTGATTTCTTTTCTTCTAAGTATCTGGAGGTCGTCTTTTAGTTTTTTTGTGTTTGTATTATTAATTCCCGCATATTTTCGTAACTCGCTTAACCTTACAACAAATGTTCTTTGTGTTGGGGTTTTTCTTAAAGTTACAATCGCAAAAATCAAAAGAGGATTGACTAATTTCCGTTGATCTAATGTAAAGAGGTTTTGCATAGTAGTTAAAGCACTATGCTTATTTATTATAGCCTGTTTTTCTTCGTTATTCTCTGTAACTTGGCTTGGCAACATTGTATTTAAGTTCCACTACATTAAATAAATTTAAAATATATATTTTAAATATGTAACACCCTTGTTTATTTAATTTGTCACACTTTAAGCTGTTACGCCACACTTTTTATTTAATATGTCACACTTTTGCATGCTAGTTTTATTTAATTTGTCACTGTTTACGAATCCAACCCTATTAAATAGGCGAATTGCATTAGTTATATAACGGCTAAACCAATTTATTTAATTTGTCACACAAGACTATTTAATTTGTCACACAAGACTATTTAATTTGTCGTTTTATTTATTTAATATGTCCCTGTTTATCAGCGTAACTAATTGTTATAAAATGACATACAGAAGTGTAAATTAATTAAATTAATTAAATTAATTAAACAACATCTTTAAGATGTTGTCGTTTTTATATATTTTTAAATATTAAAAGAAAGCACTTTCTTGTAACTTTTTTATTAGTACCTGATTTCTTATTCAACCACGATCTTTAATTTGCCATCTTGATACTCAAGTTTACCATTATCATAAAGTTCAAGAACTAAATTCATAGAAACTCTTACAAATTCATTCGCATTTGCAACCATTAAATCATGTTGCGCTATTTTCATTCTATCTATTTGTGTGAGAGTGAACCCTGTGTTCATCCTTTTCAGTTTTTCAACTGCAATTTTTCCCATTTTACATATTCCGCATTATTTATTTAAAAATTCACTGGCGGACATTGTACAAGATGTGCATGATGTGTCAAGTGCTTATGTTAAATGTAGTATATTAGTAGGTTGAAACAACAATATATTGCTTAACCAAGTAATATACTAGAATGTAGGTTTGTTTAGCTGGCATGATGTCACGCTGTTATGCTGTCTTGCTGGTATATTTATTTATTAAGTCCTCTATGGCTTCACTTGTAAGATCGGACAAGTCTCTATCTGTATCAAGTCCTATTTGTTTAAGTTGTTTTATAAGCTCTGGTTTCTTAATATAGTATGTAACTTTTTTAGGTTTAACTTGCAAGCTTACCGGTGTGCCGGTTTGCTGGCTTGCTGGTATGTTGGCATGTTGGTCTGCTTTTCCAGAGCATATAAAATCATCGAGGTTGGGTTTCTTGGTTTTCATTTAATAACTCCGTAATTTCTTTATATAAATTTTTCATTTCAATAGATGCTTTTCCGTTTGGTTCGTATTCACTCACACCTTTACCATGTGAAATTGAGTTTTTAAAAGCAACACGATTGGTTAGGGTAGATGACAGCAACTTTACTTCATCGGAAAACTCATTAAGAGCCTCTGTTGCTTCTTTTGAAATGATAGTGTTTGGTATAAGCTGATTGAGCATGAAATATGCTGGAATTTTTTTATAGGTTCTAGCTTCTTTTAAGACTTGTATACAATCACCACATGCCCAGACATCGTACTGGGATGGATTAGTAGGGATTATTAACAGATCACATGCCATAATAGCTGATCGAAAAACTGCAGTATCTCTACCGCCAGCGTCTATGATAGCTATATCAAATCCATTAAAACTATTTAAATCCTTATGAATGGTTGGGGTTGTTATGGCAACAGCTTTAATATCGTCCTGCTCCCTAGTTGCTCTGAAAGCGGTTGATGAACCTTGTATATCACCATCTATAAGTAGTGGATTCTTGCCATTTATGGCAACTTCAACGGCAATATTACAGGCAACGGTCGATTTTCCGACTCCACCGGCCCCCACAAAAGACACCCGTTCCCCGGCTTTGGCCTCAAAGGAGACCCCATCCAGCACCTGCACTTCCGGCCAACAAACTTGCCGCCATTGCTACGCCAGCACATTGTAGAAGTAAGAACCGATCTACTTACCCAAGTCATCCAACCAGGACGCTTCTCTACTCCCGAAACGGGCATCACCTTTCATATTCGTGATCGCACTCCATCAGGTGAACTCCTTGACCTGTTGGTTCAAGACAAACGCAACGCAAAAGAAACACGCGCATACCTTGCCCAGCGCGGGCGCATCGTCAAACAGAACGACAGTGCTTATTTGATGATGAGCAATGGGCATATCCTCCGCCATGAAGCTGGCGATAAACCCGCACGGGTTATTCAATTTGATAGCTATCTCGTCGACCTCGATCAATTCGACAACCAAACCACTAACGTCGTTGATTATAAGCCACGAGAAAGATACTTGAGCGAACTTTTGAATCCAGAGGTCACGAGCAAACAATATAAGTCGCACCCAGGCCACTTCCGTGCCGAACTGCACGAACGTTTCTCAAATCCATTATACGCCTTTGTCTTTGTACTCATTGCCCTCGCCGCAACCGGAAAACCTCAAAGTATCCGCCAAAATCGATCTGAACCCATGTTTATAGCCATTACGGCCGCCATGACGGTTCGCCTCGGTGGCCTTGCCATCAACAACCTCATTGTAATAAATCCTCTATATGTGCCGCTCATTTACGCGTTGCCGATAGCAACAATTGGAGCGACCATATTTTACATCAGCCGAAACGCGAGACCCAATTCCAGACTCAGCATATTAGATTGGATCAGCGATCAAGCCCGGCCCTTGCTCAAATGGTCTATTCAAACTTGGCAACACTACAGAGCAGCCAAATATCAAAAGGGCAATTAGATGTTTGCCGGTGCATGGACATTGCCATTTTATATTGGTCGCAGATTTTTAACTGCCATCTTTGCCACGTTTCTCATGTGTAGCATGCTGATCTTTATGATCGATTTCGTCGAACTTTTGCGCCAGGCAGGAAACTACGGTGGTGTTTCCGCACCAATTCTCGTTTGGCTCACGATATTACGACTTCCTGCTTACACCGAATTCTTGCTCGCCTTTGCTGTTCTCGTTGGCAGCATCGCGACTTTGCTGATGCTGAGCCGAAAAAGCGAGTTAAGCGTCATGCGCGCCGGAGGGATGTCCGTCTGGCAGTTTTTGCGTCCTGGATTTGTCGTAGCATTTCTTGTCGGCATTTTATTTGTCACGGCTTTCAATCCAATTGCCGCCACGGCTCGAGAAGAAGCCGAACGTATTTTCGCCGAATCCTTTGGTCGAGATGGAAATATATTACGATCTAAATCCGGGATCTCTTGGTTGCGCCAAAATGGTGAAGATGGCCAATCAGTTGTTACAGCCGCCCATGCCGCAAACCGTGGATTGACTCTCACCGGCGTCACGGTGATCGCTTACGACAAATTAGGGGCGTTTTCCGAACGCATCGACGCCGCCCGCGCAGACCTCAAGAACGGCTATTGGCTACTGAAGGATGCCTGGGTTGCAAGGGCCGACTCACACCCGCAGAAGTATGAATCCTACCTCTTGTCCACATACCTCACCCCAGAACGGGTCCAGGACGCTCTTGGTACCGTCATATCCCTATCATTCTGGGAATTGCCAAAACTAATAGAACTCGCTGAAAAAGCAAAGATTTCCACTGCCCGCTTGCGAATTCAATATCAAATACTCTTATCGCGGCCCCTGCTGTGTATTGCGATGGTTCTTTTGGCAGCAACTGTGTCGTTGCGGTCATTTCGGACTGGGGGCATTCAGACTATGGTGGTGACGGGAATGGTAGGGGGCCTAGGCTTTTTCTTATTAGCAGAGGTTTCCCGGCAAATTGGAGTGGCCGGACTGGTGCCGCCTTGGGCTGCAGTCTGGTTGCCTATTGTGCTGGTGATGATGATTTCGTTGACGGTGCTATTGCACCTGGAGGACGGCTGAGTGATGCGTTGCGCGCAGTGCCTGCAAGAATTTTGCGGCAGCAAACAAATGCGTCCGCGCCTGGCTTCGAGCATGCATGCTCGGCGGGCGACTGCACATGCCTGCCTCGGCCTTGCCGTTCTTGCCCTGTCTCTCCTCCTGCCGTTATTTCAAACTCCCGCATTTGCCCAAGACCCCAGCCTCGTTGTTGAGGGCCAGCGCCGAAGTACTACGTCATTCAAAAAACCGCGCAGCGGCGCCCTACCTTCCCTTGATATCGATCAATCTCAACCGCTGTACCTCCAAGGTGACGAACTCATTTATGACTCCAGCGGTAACAGCGTCACAGCGCGCGGCAACGTCGAAATCTATTACAACAATTACATCCTGACAGCTGACGAAGTGGTCTACGATCAAGGCAACAACACTTTGACTGCCGTTGGAAACGTATTGATCAAGGAACCAAATGGCAGCGTGATTAGCGCCGACCGCTATACGCTGACTGACGATTTTCGTGACGGCTTTGTGCAAAGCCTTACAGTTATAGCAAAAGACGATACAAAGATCGCGGCGGATCAAGCCATTCGTCGCGATGGCAACGTCACAGAATTCAAGAAAGCCAAATTCACACCTTGTAAGACGAAAGGCTCAACGCCACCGCTTTGGTGTATTTCTGCCCAGCGCGTCATCCACAATCAGCAAGAGGCGACCATCACCTACGAAGATGCCCAATTCGAAGTTATGGGCGTGCCTATCTTCTACCTTCCCTACTTTCAACATGCTGATCCATCCGTAAAACGACGCTCTGGATTCTTAGTACCGACATTTGCGTCATCTGGTGATCTCGGTTTCGGGGTTGAAGTTCCCTATTACTTCGCGTTAGCGCCGAACTACGACTTCACATTTCGTCCCTTGTATCTAAGTAAGCAAAACGTGTTGTGGCAAGGTCACTGGCGTCACCGTCTCGCAAATGGGCAATACTCGGTTAAGTTGGCAGCCACGGATCAAGATGGTTCGGATCTCGATGTCAGCCCAGCCCGTCAGGACGATCTTGATGGTTTGCGGGGTAGCATCGAAACCAAAGGCATGTTCTCACTTTCGAGCTGGTGGGATTTTGGCTGGGACGTGACACTTGAAAGTGACGAAACTTTCCGTCGCTTTTATAAGCTCGACAACATCCTCGTTACCGACCGCGTCAACAAGGTTTTCTTTACAGGATTATCGGACAGAAACTACTTCGGCGCGACCTTCTACCATTTCGGCGGTCTGCTCCTCGAAGACACACCTCAGGCCGAAAGCCGTGCCCATCCCGTAATTGACTATAATTACGTTTTTGCGGACCCCGTACTGGGCGGTGAACTTCGCTGGGATTCCAATGCCCTGAGCTTTTCGCGCGGCAACTTTAGAGAAGATGGCTCCAAGGGCCAATTCTTAAACCGTGTCGTCACAGAACTAAATTGGCGACGGCAGTTTATCGACCCCATCGGGATCACATACACGCCATTTGCCAATCTTCGCGGAGACATCTCCCAGTACGAAAACTTTGTCGATCCGACAACGGGCATCTCCGTTGATGATGACACCGTCGTGCGCGGAGTTGCTGCAGGTGGTGTAACCGTCAAATATCCTTGGGTTGCTCGAGGCCCATCGTCTAGTCATGTTGTCGAACCAATTGGTCAGATTATTGCCCGGCAAGACAACGTCACCCAAGAGCACCTACCAAATGAAGATGCAAAGAGCCTCATCTTCGACGACACGACGCTATTTGAACTCGATAAGTTTTCTGGATTCGACCGCATTGAGACCGGTACCCGAGCAAACGTCGGTGTCCAATATACATTCCAGGCAAACAACGGTGCGCATGCGCGCATACTTGCCGGCCAAAGCTTCCACCTTTCAGGCGATAACGCCTATGAAAATCCGGGATTTGATCCTGATGGCCATTATATCTTCAACCCGCGCAGCGGCCTTGAAACAAAACGTTCCGACTACGTTCTTGGCGCCTACCTCTCACCATCCGAGTCCTTCCGGATCTTAAGCCAGGCGCGATTTGATCAAGATGACCTAAGTCTGCGCCGCCAAGACGTATTCGGTTTTGCCACCTTTGGCCCCGTGACTGCCAGAGCCACTTACACCTTCGCCGCTGGCAATCCCGAACTCGGTATCGATACCAATGAACATGAAGTACTCGGCGGCCTAACCCTGCAGCTCACCGACCGCTGGAGCTTGGGTGGATCAATTCGCTATGACATTGATGATCAAGTCGCGCTCACAGACAAAGTTTCTCTTCGTTATGCCGATGAATGTTTTGTGCTAACGGCAAGCTTCAGGGAAACTCGCATTAACGATCCAGCCCGCGATATTGAACCCGATCGCACCCTCTATCTGCAATTTGAACTCAAGCATCTGGGCGAGTTTGGCTACAAGACCGATACGCTCGATTTCATCTATGGTGATGACCAACCCCCGAACGCAGCAGGGTATGGAGAAGGTTAAGCAAACAAGGTTTTAAGACGCTCCACGCGAAGGCTTAAAAAATTCAGTGGGATTGCCGCCTATGCGATCCGTCCTCGGACCAGCGCCCTTTGGTCAACCCCTACCATCAACCCCATGACCAGGGGCGCACTATAGGCCAAAGTACAACCACCACTGCCAGTTGACCCAGCTCAACACCCACATTGAACGACAACAGGCTGACCCAGATATTCGCGGATGAC
>JAVJHY010464686.1:0-19378 GCA_035593235.1 Phascolosoma agassizii | reverse complement strand
GCCACTTATCTTGTCTGGCGACGATTTCACTGTTCGGGGTGGCTCTGCCGACGCGACCCTTCCAGCGAAACGGGCAAAGGCTGAGGGCATCGCCGCCGAGCTGAAGCTGCCTCACGTCCGCCTGGTCGACGGCATGGGCGGCGGTGGTTCGGTAAAGACCATCGAAACAGCCGGCCGCACCTACATCCCCGAGCTACGCGGCTGGGAAACGATCGTGGAACACCTGTCGGTTGCACCGTCGGTGTCGCTAGCGCTTGGGTCTGTCGCCGGAATTGGCGCGGCAAGAGTGGCGACCGCCCACTACTCGGTGATCGTTCGCGAAACGGCCCAGATGATGATCGCCGGGCCGGCACTCGTTGAGCAGGCATCGCTCGGCGATCACGGCAAAGAAGAACTCGGTCACGCCAACATCCACACCGCCAACGGAGCAATCGACGACGCTGTCGACAGCGAAGCCGACGACCTCGGCGTGCTCACTTCCACGGTTTCGGTTATGCCTTTTGACCGCCTGGCTACGTTGGCAAGCTCGCACGGCGCTCTTTCGCTAGCGGAGGCCGGAGACGCCGTTGCCTCGCTACTTGCTTCGGACGCAGAGAGCAGTCCCCTCTCACAGCATGAGGCCGCTCTTCTCAAACAGTTGATGGCGGGCCGACGCATCATCGAGATCGCCAACCAGTACGGCTACGCCGAGCGCACCCGCCATAGGAAGCTCAACGAGATCTGGCAACGGCTTGGGGCGAGGTCACGGGTGGACGGCCTGGCTTTGGCCGCCGCCAAGGTTTGGATCGACCCGCCCAAAGTCGACCAGTAGCGGGTGTGATCTGCCGGCAAGGGTACACGGCACCTATGGGCCGAGCGCTAAATACTGTTCAGCCTGACGCCATACACGCCGTCATCGCGCTCTTAAGGTCGGCGAGGGACGACCGATCGGGCTTCCATGCGTTTAACGAGGTCTTTGTTGGTGATCGTTCTAGTTGCTGTGGTGGTAGCCGCAGCCGGTCTCCTGGTTGTCGTGGAACGTGAGCAAGCCGACTTCGGTCCCGGATACGACACATCAATCAACTGACCGATCTCCAAGATCCAGGTGTCCGGAAACCTCACCGATCGAGCGCACGGAAATGTTCAGACCTCGACCCACGGTGACCAAAGTCTCTGTCCGTGGTCAGACAGAGCGTTTCGGAGTATCACGGCCGCTCACATCACCTGCATATCGCCGGTACCCGGGCACGGGTCAAGCCGAACCGACCCGCTAGGTTGAGATAGCTCCGGATCTGGACGAGCCGAGCATTTGACTAGCCGAAGAAGTACCTGAGAATTAGCGGGCAGATTCGCATGTCCAAAAGCCGCCAATGGTCGACAACATGTTATTGTCAATCTAGTCACAAGACGGCCTCCTGGGGGAACCAATCATGCGGCGATATTTGATGACTTTGTTCGGTGTACTTGTCATTCTTGCAGCTTCGTTGGCCGCATCGCCGGCGACCGCCGGTCATCGGTCCAAGATCCAGGTGCAGACAGGTTTAGCTCCAGTAGCGCCCGACGGGCTGAGCGCTGGCGCTGTAACCGACTTCGTCGTCACCTTCCGGGATATTGATCCGAAGGTGCCCGGTGTCGGCCTCCGTTCGGGCGGCACTATTCGAGTCCACCTGCCGGACGACTTTGTGAACACAGGCGCCCTTCCTGTCACCGGGACCGGCTCTATTCCAGGCTGCGCTCCACCCCTGGTCAGCACGTGCAGCACTGCCGTGGTGCTTCAGGGATGGCCGCAAAGCCCGCGGCTACCGTTCCCCGACGTGGCCTGGGAGCCCGCTACCAACACCCTCGTGATCACCGCAAACGCCGACTGGCTTCCTGCCGGTGTCTCCGCTCCTGGGCCGAAGCAGGTCCACCTCATGCTGTTCGGCTTCACAAATCCCACCCGACGCGGCAGCTATCGCATCGGAGTCGCAATCCAACCCGACCCTGCCCGCGATGAGGTCCTGACCGATACCGGGCGCGTCCACATATCGAACAGCGTCAAACCAGTCGTCAGCTCGATCAGTCTCGCCAATGGCGCTCCGCCCCCACCGTTTCCCAATACGCTATTCCAGACGGTTGAGGCGGGTGATCCCTCGCTGACATTGCTCCTGTACCTCTGGGGTGCCAATTCGGAACCACTGGTGGGGGCCGACTTCGAGCCGGGCGCGATGCGTCGCCGGGCGCTCTACGACATAAACGGTCGACGGATCGGGCGGATAACGGTCCGTGCTCCTCGCCGAGCCAAAGACTGGTCTTTGACGTCCGGAGGCGCCGCCACGCCAACAACAGCATTCATCTCTGGCATCGACACGGCGGCAATGACCGCAGTGCTCCACACCGATCCCGAGGTCAAAGGCGACTATGTATTGACGGTAAGGCTGAGGGGCGGCAAGAGAGTGAGACACGTGATCAAGACAAACTAGCCGGCGAGACGGCCGTGATTTCCGAGCTGTCGTCACTAGCACTCGACGTCGCCGGTTCTCGCTCAGCGTCGTTCGTCTGGGTGCGCTCATCTCGACCTCGACACAGGCCGTGAAGCGTGGTCCTTCGTCCGGCCTATTTGGCCCAAGAGCTTGTCTCGGTGTTGCCAGGATCGGGTCGGCTGAAGCGAGTTTGGCTGGCCAGGCGGTCTGCGGCGTAGAGCTCGTTTAGCGTGGATTCGGTGTCGTCGGAACGCTGCTCATCGCCGCCGTGTTCTTCATTGCCGAGAAACTCTTCTGAGTATTCTCGCATGATGTTTCGCCACAGATCGAAATCGTTGCTGTGGTCGACGTGTCGTACGGTTGACGGCTGGAGTACCCCACAAGGGATGGTTGTTGCCACTCCCCAGCGGTCGCCACATTGGCCGTACTGCGGTCATGAAGCGCCATCGAGGCAGAGTGACGCTCCCTTCGGATCGTGAGCGTATTGATCGAAAAGATGCACCCCCGACGATCCGGTCATCGCCCGTGCCGACAACAGCCGGGTTGCGGGCTTCAGCGTCCTTGGAGATGGTAATGTTCTCCAACTCGACTGGCTCATCTGGTGAAGGCGCAAAGCACCACCGCTTCGGTGCCGGTTATGACCCGCCTCCGCTTCGATCAACGGCAGGGACTGGACACCCTGATCGATTCCGGAGTTGTCCGCAGTCGGTCGGAGCGGCTGGCTTGGTGCGTCAACCAGGTCGGGGAGCACCAGTCGGAGTGGATCGATCGATTGAAGGATGCCATGAGCGAGGTCGAGCGGATCCGAAGCGAGGACCCATAGCGCAGGCCGACGGGAACGCGGGCGTTCCCGTATCGCGGTCCGCCTCGCGATACGGGAACGTTGTTCGGGTGTTCCGTCACCACTGCCCGGCCCGATGCTGTGCAGTGATCATCCGCTACCGAGCAGCTAGCTCAGGCCGTCGAGGTATGCGGTGCTCGGGGAATGCCAGCGCTGGGCACCGATCGGTTGGCCGTTGCTGGTCCAGATCATGCACTGCCAGACCTGCACGTAGGTCATCCGTTGCGATGTGCCGTTTGGTACGTCCACACATCGCGTGCCCCTTGCGGTGTTGACGATCTGGCCGTTCGGCTTGTACTGCCACTTCATTGACCCCCAGTTATGGCAATCCCAGAGCACGAGCGGAATTGCGTTCCCGCTTCTGTTCCCGTCGACGCGCAGGCACAGCATGTTTCCATTGACGTCGCCGACTCGGATCGTGCCATCTTGTCGGACCTGCCACATCTGGGCCAGGTTGGCCAAGCCGAAGCAGTCATAGATCCAGACCTTCTGTCCGCGGGCGAAGTTACGACCCGGCACATCGAGGCAAAGACCTTTGTCCGAGATCAACGACGTGTAGCCAGGCCTGGAGCACTGAACGAAATGGTCAAGGCCTGTATCAGTGCTCGGCTGAGAGCAGGCCCGGACGTTCGGGAAGCCTGGCGCGTTGAACATGTTGGTCCACACCCAGCCGTTGGAACGCCCGGAGACCAGAACGGAATTCGACGACTTCACCTCGTCATTCTTACCTGCTGTCTCAGTCCGGTATTCTCGAGTTTCCAGGGCCATGACCCGTCCGATATTGCCGTCGACGAAATGGGCCCGTGTCCAGAGCGCCCCGCACTGGCTCGAGAAGCGAAGCTGGACGACGAAGCGGGCATCCTGGATGGTGTCGACGTACTCCCGAAGAACGGCGCCGTCAGCGCCGCATCCTTCGGCCGCCGGATTCAGCCCTTCGCAGCTCGGCGGGCAGTTCCCCTGGGCTAAGAAACCCTCGGTGAGCATCTCGGGCCCTTTCTTCGTGGCTCGGAGGGTCTCGGGTTCGTTCCTAATCGCATCGATGAGGTCCATGTCGAGGTCGTCAAACTGCTGTTCGCTCAGGTCGAGACCATGGTCGGCCGGAACCATTAACCCCGAGCCTTCCAGTGGCGCCGGAGCAGATTCGTCGGCCACGACGTCTCCGGAGTCTGTGGTGACGGTTGCCTCAGCGTCTTGAGATGACGATTCGGCGCTGGCCGCATTGGCTGGGCCAAGTACCCCCATCAAGACAACGAGCGCCAGCAGAACTGCCCTGGCTATTCGGGTGGATTTCATTTCGTATCCCCAATCTCTGTTTTGAGTACTGCTGCTAACGAGACTCAACGCTGACACTCATCGGGATCGCGCCGGGAAGAGCGAACACGAGGTACACATGGCCGCAGCTGCGATCCTCAGCGGTCAGATATCAACGGTGTCGGACGTCGCCAGACCTCCTTAGGTCCCGTTGCCCACGTCGTTGACGATACAAAGCAGTCATCAATACGTCAAGAAAGTTTTCGAAATGACGAAATGACGAAATGCTGGATCGGTCAAGATCCGGTCGGCGGGGGCGACCTGCGAACGGTTCTAGTCACGGACTGAGCTCAGCGTCGGATTTCACCAGCAGTGGGGGTTCTGGTTCGTACCTGACCGTTTAAGCCTCGATCCACCGATTGGGTAGTAGGTTGGTGTTGGTCGTGTCCACCAGTAGTGCCTCCTGAGCCGGGCACACTTCACCATGTCACCACGTTTCTTCTCATCAAGGAACAGGGTCCCGTACCAATGGCTGCAACGACTCGCCTCGGATCTGGACCTGGCGGGCTTGACGCTTCGGGGCTGCAACGCCCAGCTCGGCGAAGTCTCTTCACCCGCAGGCTGGAGACACGTTCCGAAGTCCTTGAGCGAGGAACCACAGAGACACCCAACCCTCAACCATGATGCGGTGTAGTTGCTATTTCATTCGTTGACCGCACCTGCGGCAGAAGTCGGGCAGGAACCAAGTCCTCTCTCCGAAACCAGTTCGGCAGAATGGACACCGGAAACCAGCGAAGTAGCCAGCGTACCAGAGGAGTATTGTCAGCACCGCGAAACCAATCAACAGAACACCGATCGCCTCTTCGGAAATCGCTGAGTCGATCGTTGCAATGAGGGTGACAATGAACATCGCATAGAGGATGAATACCAGCATGCGGCTAACAAGGACATTGAAGATCTCAGCTCTGCGCAATCGCCGCTTGACCTGCCCCACATCGATAACACGATCATCCAACGTAGTGGCCGGCGCCGCTCGACCAATACCCAGCCGGTCAAGGCTGCGGAACTCGTATAACGCTCTGTCTTGTCCCGGCCCCACTAGATCCCTTGTTACCCAGACACCGGCGCGTCGATAGTCGGCGACCAGGTTCACATAGCCATGCCTCAGCCAAATAGGCGTTTCACCTGTGCTACTCATGTCCAGAGTCACCCACAGTCGCTCGACACCCCAGTCGTTTGCCCGACGGTGAAGCTCCTCTACCAATTTCTGAATGTGACCCTGATCGCGCTGCTCGCGCCGGACTGCAACATCTTCGATATAGATTTCTGGAGTACTTCGACAGTCACTGCGAAACGCAATAATGGCAGCAATCGGTACACCATCCTCGTCTCGAATACAGAGGCAGGTTCTGGCGAAGAGGTGTGCGTATAACCAATAGTCGGCCTCAGTTCGAACCGACTGCGCGGGTTCGACGACGCCGAACAGCGTAACCAGGTGAGCTGCATCACTCTCAACGATTGCCTCTGGTTCATTCGTCATCAGGTCTCCAGCAGCGTGATCAAACTCATCGACACAACGAACTTGTACTTGGTCGCCGCTGAAACCAAACTAGTGACGGTTCGCCGTTGGCGGCGAGGGGGACCAGTCCCCATTCAAGCTCGCCGGGAACTCGACAAAGGCTCGACTGGCAGGCTCGGGGGCCATCATTTCGATGAGTTGACCGATCCGGACCATGATCAGCAGGTGCATCGATGCCCGACTACGCGAACCCGGATCTGTGCCTGCAACATGCGCCAGTCCAGGTTTGCCAGCGATTGGCAAACAACGATCCGGGTTGATACTGATACCCATGCTCGCCTGCTGGCGATGAGCCGGGACCACGGTCGGACCCTGATCGAGACTGTGCGTGATGCGGCCGAGGCGCTCCGGTGCCAACGCTTCGGGCAACGGGTGGCGGAGGAGCTCGCACAGCTGGAGGCCGACCCTGAAGCGTGGGCCGACTATCTCGGCGACGCCGAGTCAACGTCGGTGAGCGATGGCCTCAGTTGACGATTTGTGGCTCGTCGACTTCGGCCGGCCGTACCCAGGAGAACCGGCGTCACACCGCCCAGCACTCGTGATGGGCCGCCCAATACGTTCGGTCAAACCTTTCCCTTTGCAGTCGTCGCCCCTCTCACGACCACCCGCAGAGGACTCTCGCTGCACGTTGAGATCGAGCCAACCCAAGCCACGGGGTTGACTGACCTCAGCTACGTTCAATGCGAGTTGGTCAGGTCTGTCAACCGAAATCGACTGGTCCATCAAATTGGCATGGTGAGCAACTCATCGAGCGCCGAAGTCGCCGATGTGCTTCGAGTCTGGCTCGACCTCTGACGGACCCGCCATACGCCATCTGTCATCCCACAACGAGCAGTACCCCTGATCCGACGCTACAGGAACCGCCAGCTCGCAGATCAGCTTCGTCGCCTGACCCACCCCTGGAACCGGCCGTAGACCGCCTCTCGGAGGAAAGCGCGGCACATCCTACATCTCGATTCGAGCGTCAACCCCGGCAAATCCTTCAACAACTGAAGCAGATTGTGCCCGTCGATGAATTCCTTCGGTTCACCGCTTGCTCGATTTCTGCGACAAGTGATTGATGACGCTCTACGACTCCAGGCAAGAGTCGTCCGAGCACACCAGGAGCTCTTGGCACTTCGGAAAGTTCTTGAAAGCGGTCAGTAAGCGCTTGTGTCTCCTCGGCGGCTTTGCTGCTGCACCTTGTGGCGTGCTGCTTCAGCCTTTTTCGACCGATCGGCTTGTTCACGTTCTCGGCGGCGCTGTTCTTCGGCCGCCTGCCGGACATTGACGTGATCGGAAGGCGGCGGGCGGCGAGATTGCGACATGACAAACCGTAGCGAGAGAGGAACTTTGCATCCAAATGCGAGTCGCCGACATCATCAACGTCATCTCCCTCCATCAAAGGTGTTGCTCCTTGCGAGATATGGGATACCGGCGGCGCCGTTACAACGTCTACTGGGCGAATGAGGCCATTTCGAACTCGGGCGAAAGGCACCGCACGGTCTACAAACCGAGCAGGCCCTCCGAGTCCCAGCACATTGCGCACCCCGGCGTCATGCACCGTAGGACTGTGGTATGACAATGCTCCGCTCTCGAGTCGCAGGCGTAGACGTGTTCATCGCATCAGCGGAGGACACGATGCTCGCCAAACTGGAGTGGGGGAAGGCGTCGGGCTCGGACCGCCAATCCGACGACGCCGTCGCAATCGCCGTGACGCAACAGGTCGACCGCAACTATCTAGCCAGGTGGGCACGCGAACTCGGCGTTATCGAACAACTGAGGTCGGTCCTTGACAAAGCCGATTCACTCAGGACGGGAAAAGGTTGAGGGCGGAAAGCCAAGGGCTGACGGCCCGGTAGAGGAGCGACGATGGCTGGGACGGTGCAATCGACTGTTCTGTCATCAACAATAAGTCAGTACCCCTGGCGGGAATCGAACCCACGCACACGGTTCCGGAAACCGATGCTCTATCCACTGAGCTACAGGGGCTTGGATGACAGACTACAGACTGACGGCGGGGCCTCAACGCCTATCTGTCCGTCTCATGCCGAGGAGCGGCGCCGACTTGCGGCCGCTAGACACGAGACATGACCATTTCACCCTATGTTGCACACTTGCGGACCCTGATCGGCTCGGAGCTGATTTTGCTGCCGAGCGTGACGGTGCTGGTCGGCAATGACGGTGACCAGTTGCTGCTGGCCAAACATGTCGGCTCCGACCGGTGGGGCACGATCGGGGGCATGGTCGAGCCGGAGGAGCATCCGAGGGACGCGGCGGTACGGGAGCTCAAGGAAGAGACCGGCTTGGACATCGAGCTGTCGGCGTTGGTGACTACCGCCGGCGGGCCCGGTTACTCGGTCGACTATCCCAACGGGGATCGAGCCTCCTATGTCACCTCGGTGTTCGACGCTCGCATCGTCGGCGGCGAAGAACTGGTCGAGGCCGAGGAGCTGACGGCAATCCGATGGTTCGACCGGTCCGGTTTGGCCGGGGTCGAGCTTGACCGCTTCGCCACCACATTGTTCGCCGAGTTGAACATGATCTGAGAACGGGGTGATCGCCACCGGCTACGGTGCTGGGTATGGCTCCTGCTGGTTATTCGGGCACACCGTTGGCGAAAAAGCTTGGGATCAAAGAGTCGAATGTCGTTGCCGTGATCAACGAGCCGCCGACCTTCCGAGCGTTGCTCGATCCGATGCCCGAGGATGTACTCTTCCGGGACTCGCTTCGAGGTAGCGCCGATTTGGTCATCGCCTTCTTCACCGAGCGTTCCAAGTTGAGGGCCAAACTGCCATCCCTGGCCGAAGCCATTTACCCGAACGCCGGGCTGTGGCTTGCGTGGCCGAAGAAGACCTCCGGGGTCGAGACCGACATCACCGGCAACGACATCCGGGAGCTGGGCCTTGGCGCAGGCGTGGTCGACATAAAGGTATGCGCCATCGACGACACCTGGTCTGGTCATCGCTTCGCCCACCGCATCAAAGATCGCTGATCGGTGTCGGCCTTCGCCGCTGCATTCCTGAGCAGCCCTAGGTCGTGCGCGGCACCATCAATCGGATGAGACCGATGGCAACCATCAGACCGATGAGTTCGGCGGCCAGGAATAGCGGGACCGAAGACGGTTGAATGCCGGCAAATGTGTCCGAAAGTGTTCTGGCCAACGCAACCGCAGGGTTGGCAAAGCTTGTCGAGGATGTGAACCAGTACGCGCCGCCGATGTAGCCACCGACGGCATACGCCACATGCGACGACGAGCCGGAGCGCACCATCACAAAGATGACCAGCAGCAAACCGAGGGTGGCCACCGCCTCGGCCAGGAACTCATGGGCGCTCGACCGGTCCCGAGTGGAGATGCTGACCGCGGCCCGATCGAACATCAGATTTGCGCAGATGACGCCAAGAGCAGCACCGGTTACCTGAGCCACTATGTAGGCCACAGCGGTCACGGTGTCGATCCCGCCCAGCAATCGGTCGACCACCGTCACCGCCGGATTGAAGTGGGCGCCGGACACCGGCCCGAAGGTCAGGATCAGGGCTATCAGAACCCCGGCCGTGGCGAAGGCGTTCTGCAGCAGCTGAAGTCCGACGTCGTTGCTCAGCTGCTGGGCCATGATCCCCGATCCGACCACCGCCGCCAACAGGAACGCCGTCCCAACAAACTCGGCCGCCAGCCGCGCCTTCAGATCCGGTTCCGTCTCGCTGCCAGCCACGGCTCGAACCATAGGCCCGGCGGTCCCCAAAGAGTCGCCACGTGGTGGACAAACCAGATCATCGACGGACCACCGCTGCCCGGCAGCCGACCCGGAGCCGCTCACACCAACAACCCCAACAAAATCGGTGGATCCAGGCTTAGGAATTGAAGCCGATGCCAAATCGATCAAGCAGGGACAGCCACGGCCCCCGACGCCCTTGACGCCGATCGGAGCGAACGATTGCCCGCCTCGTCAGTTGGATGGCGGGCCATCGTAGGGGCTCGGGCGGGATGAGAAACGACGGGGAGCGCACCATCTTCAACTCCGTGCGTTCGGTCTCGGACTCATCGACCAGGTCGAGGGCGACCCGTGCCCCGAATCTGCTGGCACCGACCCCGAGGCCGGTGTAGCCACCGACCCAGGCCAACCGCCCACCGAACTGGCGGCCCCATGCCGCGGTGAACCGAGCCGTTGTGGCGATGGGCCCGGCCCACCGGTGGCTGAACCCGAGATCTTCCAACTGTGGGAACGTCTGGAAGAAGTGCTCGGCCAATAAATCGAACGAGGCGTCCCGTCGTTCATGGCGGGGATCGACCCGGCTCCCGAAGTGATAGTTGGCGTCATAGCCGCCCCACAGAATTCGGTTGTCGGCGGTCAGCCGGTAGTAATGGAACTGGTTGCCGGCATCGGATGCACCTTCCCGTCCTTGCCAACCAATCTCGCCAAGCTGTCGATCCGAAAGCGGTTCGGTCATGAGGACATGGTCATAGACAGGGACGATCCGGCGCCTCATGGCCTTGCCGGGCGCGGCCCAGGCGTTGGTTGCCGACACCACCCGCTCGGTTCGAATGGCGGTGGCATGCTCATGACCGACCTTGACCGCGAGATGGTCACCGTCGCTGGCAATCCCGAGAACCGGTGCCCGTTCCCTGATCTCCACGCCAAGATTGCGAGCCGCTTCAGCGAGGCCCCAGACCAACCGGGCCGGGTCAACCAACGCCATCGCCCGCTCAACCAGCAACCCCCCGACGAACACCGGGGATCGCAGCCGCTCTGCCAACTGGTCACGATCGAGCAGCCGGCTGGATCTGCCGTGCCGCTCATGGAGCCCCAGATCTTCGCCAAGCTCCGCCATCTGCCAGTCAGCAACTGCGACCCACAATGCTCCGACCTCTTCGGCTCCACAGTCCACGCCGAAGCGCTGTAGGTCGGTGAGCAGGCCCTGTAGATTCTCGTCTCCCAACCGCAGCAACGTCTCCATCTCATCCGGCCAGTGAGTCGCAGCGTTCTCGATGCCATGGGTCAGAGACGCATCGCAGAAGCCACCGTTCCGGCTCGACGCACCGTGGCCGATCACGTCGGACTCCAACAACACGATCCGCCTGCCTGGCTGTTCCTCCGCTGCGGCCACCGCAGCCCACAGCCCGGTAAAGCCACCGCCGACGATCACAAGATCGGCGCTGCCGACCCCGGCCGCACCCTGCTCGAAGCGCGGACGGTCCGGACGATCGGTCCAGAAGACCTCGGGCTTGGCCGCCCGCGCCACCGCAGCTGCTCCGGTCCCCCGCACGCGACTGGAGAAAACTTGGTTCGACATACCCGCACCCCAACTGACGTCCTAGACCTGGGTCAGGACCCAACGGTAGCAGCGAGCGAACTGGAGCCGAGCGGTGCCGAACCCTCCGGCATCCGATCGGCCGGTCAGATACCTTTGCCGAAACGATGAGCGGCCTTCAACGCCGTCTCCGCCTTCAGACCACAGGTCACGGCCAGCGCAAGGGGCAGCCGCTTCTCGGTGGGAGACAGGCGCGCCGTTTCCAGAATCGTCTTGATCGCTTTACTCCGCTGGCCCATGGCAGCCTGGGCCACCGCCTGTTGTCCTCGTATTCGAGCCAGCCCGTCGGGATGGTTTTTGAACTCGGGATACTTGTCGACCAGGTAGCCAAGCGCCTCGTCGATGGTCTTCCAACGCTCGAAGAAGAACGAGGCACCATGCCACCAGACCCGCACCAGTGGCTGGGTGGCAACCGCGATCGGGCAGGCTTTTGCGGTGCGGAGAAACAGATCGTAGTCCTCGGCGTAGCTGCCGGGGATCTCCTCGTCGACCAGGCCGACGTTGTCGACCAACGTCTCCTTGTGCACCAGCCAGCTCGACGGGTGGACCTCGGTCATGCGGTCCTTCAGGAAGTCATCGAACCCCAACGTGGCAGGATCCGGCATTCGAGCGGTGTCCGTCTCCTCGTAGCGGATGAGGATTCCGGTACATGCTGCTCGAGCGTCAGGCTGCTCGGCCAACGCTTTGAACTGGGCCTGGAGTTTGCCAGGCAGCCACTCGTCGTCATCATCGCAGAAGGCAATCCAGTTGTTGGACGCCTTGTCAATCCCGCTGTTGCGAGCACCGGCCAAGCCGGGTTTTCTGGCGTTGGTGGTAGCGATGATCCGCAGATCATCATTCTCTGTTTCCAGCGAATGGTCCGGCTCGCAACGATCGAAGACAAGCACGATCTCCAGGTGATGGTCATGACGCTGCGCGACCACCGCATCGATGGCACGCCGGAGCAACTCGGGACGGTCTCTGGTGGCGATGATCACCGAGACCGAACGGTCGGCCAGATGGGACTCGGTCCCGGCCAAGGAGGCGACGTCCATCGACTGTCTTGTCACCGATTCACGAATCATGATGGTTCCTTTCGCGGCCTGCGTCACTACCCGCCGGGGTCAGCTGATCAGCACTCTGAGCCGAGACAACTCCATGGGCCGAGAGACCGCCCGGCACGTTCTCAATACGACCCGGTGCGAGTTCCTCGACACCGGCGGGCGAAGCGGGCACGAGCGGCGTCTCGGTGCGGAGCAGGAGATCCATGACTCGACCGAACTCAACAACGCCGGTGATGGCCGAACCGTCAACCGGAACGGTGAAGCTGTCCGGCTCGACGATCGCCCTGTCCAGAGAATCTCGAAGGGCCTGCTCGTCGGCGACGACCACGGCCAGATCGTGGCGTTTCATATGATCGGCGAATCGCATCTGATGATCATCGACATGCTCGCTGTAGTGCGGGTCCCGGGCCATGACGATGGGAAGCCTGCCGACCATCCTGGCGTCCATGACCGTGGATGGACCGCCGTGGCTGACGACGGCCAGCGCCTTGGCGAAACGCTCACACAGTTCGGGGTGGGGCAGCAGCTCGACGCTTGGGCAGCGGCTGGTGGAAAGCGATGTTCCTCGCTGGACGAGGACCTCGACATCGGGATTGTCACCGGCCCAATCGTCGATCCAGCGCACCAGCCGATCGAATGGGTGATGGTCGGTTCCGACAGCCACAACGACCGACGGTGTTTGAGAAAGGGTCGTCACAAGATCTCCTCTGTCTCGACTGATCGAGGGTTCTCAGTAGAGCGGTCCAACAAGGGCACTCCCCTCGTACAAATCCTGTTGCTCGGACCACTGGACCAGGAACAACGATGAGAGCGGAGCGCACAGCCGTCCGGTCAACGTCCGGGAATCGATCCGGTCGTAGACCTCCAGGTAGACCCGAGGAATGCCAAGGGTCTTGGCCACAGCGAAGAACGGGAAGGCAACACCGGCCCCGTTCGAAATGACAACGTCTGGCCGGAACTGTCGCATGACCCGGTAGGCCAGCGGCGTATTGCGGGCCATGTTGATCAGGTTTCTGGTGGTCGGGTGATAGGCCGGGATGAGGGTCTCCCCGACCAGCTTTGATCTGGCATCCGGCAGGTCGAAGGTGACCCAACGGCGGTCGTGGTGAACCCACCACGGCCTCAGCTGGAGCAGTTGGGAAAGGTGTCCCCCCGACGAACTGACGAAGAGCACACGTCGCCGCCCATCGCCAACCCCAAGCGCGGCCAGCCCATCGCCCAATTCAGTGTGCTTAGCGCTCTCATCGGGTGAATAGTCCGTTGCCGCCATTCATGATTTGTCGACGCATATCGGCCAAAACCTGAGAACTCCTCACACCATCCGACAGCCACCAAACATCGCTACCTGACGATGCACCCCTGTGGCTGGATGGCGCAGTGGCGCTCGGGTAACGATCACGGTGACGCAAACGCGACAGCAATGCCCCACAATCCTGGGTTGACCACCCTATGCAGAGTCGACCGGCGCACCGGCTGGGTAGGCTGGACGACGTCAAAAGCGACCCCTTCACGCCGGCGAAGCTTTTGGCACCCACCCCGAATTCGCCTCATGAGAACGGCCGAGCGGCCGTATATACAGAGACCTGAGGCGATCTCCAAGGACTGCATTCATGAAGACGCAAGAATCGCAACTGGCCTACATCGAATCTGAGGCCATCCATATCATCCGGGAGGTTGCTGCGGAGTTCGAGCGGCCCTGCCTGCTGTTCTCCGGCGGCAAAGACTCGATCGTCTGCCTCCACCTGGCCCTCAAGGCCTTCGCCCCCGCGCCGCTCCCCTTCCCGATCATGCATGTCGACACCGGACACAACTTCGCCGAGGTCATCCAGTTCCGGGACAAGGTCGTCGCTGAGAACGGGATCCGTCTCATCGTGGCATCGGTCCAGGAAGCAATCGACGCCGGCAGGGCGGTCGAGGAGACCGGGCCACGGGCCTCCCGCAACCGGCTCCAGACCGGCACACTGCTCGAAGGAATCGAGCAGCACCGCTTCGATGCGCTCTTCGGCGGCGCTCGCCGTGACGAGGAAAAGGCTCGGGCCAAGGAACGGGTCTACAGCTTCCGTGACGAGTTCGGCCAGTGGGACCCCAAGGGTCAGAGGCCAGAGCTGTGGAACCTGTACAACGGCCGGTACAAGCCGGGCGAGCACATGCGGATCTTCCCCATCTCAAACTGGACCGAGCTGGACATCTGGCATTACATCCGTGATGAAGAGGTCGAGATCCCGGACGTGTACTACGCCCACGAGCGGGACGTCTTCATGCGCGACGGCATGTGGCTCGGCGTCACCGAGTTCCTTTCCCCCATGGAAGGCGAAACGGTCGAGAAGCGCCAGGTTCGTTTCCGCACCATCGGAGACGCCACCTGCACCGGTGCGGTCGAATCACCTGCGGCCACCATCGAACAGGTCATCGAGGAAGTTGCCGCAACCCGTATCACCGAGCGCGGGGCGACCCGAGCCGACGACCGGGTGACAGAAGCGGCTATGGAAGACCGCAAGAAGGAGGGATATTTCTAAATGGATGTACCTCGGGACGGAGCCCTCGGACCGGAGTTTCGGCCTACGGCCGAAACCTCCCTCGCTGCAAGCAACCACCTGAACTCAAGGACGACAAGATAATGGATCTCCTACGCCTGGCAACCGCCGGATCCGTCGACGACGGCAAGAGCACCCTCATCGGCCGGCTCCTCTATGACTCAAAGTCCATCTTTGAAGACCAGATGGAATCGATCGAAGCAACAAGCGCCACCCGAGGTGACGAGCACGTCAACTTGGCGCTGCTGACCGACGGCCTTCGAGCCGAGCGTGAACAGGGCATCACCATCGATGTGGCCCATCGCTACTTCACCACCCCGAAGCGCAAGTTCATCATCGCCGACACACCGGGCCATATTCAGTACACCCGGAACATGGTCACCGGCGCCTCAACGGCCGATCTGACCATCATCTTGATCGACGCTCGCAAGGGCATCATCGAGCAGTCGCGGCGTCACTCCTTCATCGCCAGCCTCCTGCGCATCCCCCATGTGGTTCTGGCGATCAACAAGATGGACCTGGTCGACTACGACGAAGAGGTCTACGAGCGCATCCGCGAAGAGTACGTCGAGTTTGCAAAGCGCCTCGACGTCCCCGACCTGACCTTCATCCCGATCTCCGCCCTTCACGGAGACAATGTGGTCGACCGTTCGGCCAACATGGATTGGTACAAGGGCGGAACCCTTCTCCACCACTTGGAAGAGATCCACATCGCATCGGACCGCAACATGGTCGACGTGCGGTTCCCCGTCCAGTATGTCGTCAGGCCCCAGAGCACCGAGCACCATGATTTCCGTGGCTACGCCGGCTCCGTTTCGGGCGGCATCATGAAACCCGGTGACGAGGTTGCAGTACTGCCGTCCGGCTTCAGTACCCGCATCAAGTCCATCACCGGACCCCGCGGAGAGGTCGGGGAGGCATACGCCCCCATGGCCGTCACCGTCGTCTTGGAAGACGAGTTGGACGTCAGCCGGGGAGACATGATCTGCCGGGTCAACAACCAACCGGCGGTCACCCAAGACCTCGAAGCCATGATCTGCTGGATGTCCGAATCCTCACAGCTCACCCCCGGCTCAAAGCTGGCCATCAAGCACACCACCAAATGGGCCCGGGCCATGGTCAAGGACTTCCGATACCGGTTGGACATCAACACCCTCCACCGGGACCCGGATGCAACCGCGCTGAGTCTCAACGAGATCGGCCGGGTCCGTCTGCGGACAACCCAGCCCCTCTTCGCCGACACCTACCGGCGCAACCGGACAACCGGCAGCTTCATCCTGGTCGATGAAACCACCAACGTGACCGTCGGGGCCGGAATGATCCGCGACACCGAGTAGGCATGGCTGACGATTCAACGGCCGCAGCCGCAGCCGGACCAAAAACCGCAAACACCGTTTGGCACCCCAGCGACGTTGCTCGTCAGGATCGCTGGGAGGCCGGCGGTGGCCGCGGGGTCACCGTTTGGCTGACCGGCCTGTCCGGTTCTGGCAAGTCCTCGGTTGCGGTGGAACTCGAACGTCAATTGATTGATGCCGGACGCCCGGCTTACCTGCTGGACGGCGACAACCTACGCCAGGGACTCAACGGCGATCTCGGCTTCTCGGCTGAGGATCGAGATGAGAATGTCCGACGGGTCGGCCATGTGGCACGGCTGTTCTGTGATGCCGGCCTGGTATCGATCGTCCCGCTGATCAGTCCGTACCGGGCCGCTCGGGATTTCGCCAGGGCGCTGCATGAGGCCGCAGATCTTCCGTTCGTCGAGGTGTTCGTCGACACGCCGCTCGAAGAGTGCGAGCGTCGTGACCCCAAGGGCCTCTACGCCAAGGCTCGGGCCGGAGAGATCACCGGTATGACAGGTATCGACGACCCCTACGAGGCACCGCTCAACCCTGAGCGACGCTACGTCCCCGCCGACGGTGAAGCCGATGAGGTCGCAGCCAAGCTTCTGGCCTCACTGCCGTAGCGTCCTGCGGTCGACAGGCCGCAGCCGCACGGCGCGGCGCTAGACGCACGGCACCCTGCTAGACGCACGGCGTGCCTTCGACCACCCCAGATGGGGTAAAGCCGAATCGTCCGTAGCCCGGCTCGGTTTCGGAGACCGATTGCATGGCGGAGCCGGTGAAGCCAGGGTTTGGCGACCCTTTCCCTTCCGGCCATTCATCGGTTGGAACAGCATCGATCTGAGCAAGATCGGACTGGTCTTCGAGCCCTTCGGTCACCGGCGCTGCCGGCGGTTCACCATCTCGAAACAGTTCGAGGACGGCCTGGGCCTCCGCCTCTTTTAGTTGCAGAACCTGCGCACCACCGTTGGTCCTGTAATCGTCGACCGGGAGCGAGTGACCGGCGATACCGTCGGACTCCAGCGAGTTGAAGACGCGGGCCAGCGAGACCACATCGGTAACGGTGACGCCGTCCTCAAGCACCAGGTTCTTGCCGCCAACGGCCAGGATCTCGTTGATCTTGCCAAGCTGGGAAACACCGATCTTGTCGGTTGCGGTGTCGATGACCCGCGAGAGAAAATACCGCTGACGGCTCGTCCGGCCAAGGTCCCCCGTCGGCTCCAAGCGCCACTGTCCGTCTGTGAACTCTTCGAAGGTTCGCGCCCTGGCAAATGCCAGGGCCTGCGATCCGTCGAGGACGTGACATCCTCTCTCCGCGATGTGCAGGCCGGAACCGGCATCACGAGCCGGGTGTTCGAACCAGATCGGCACACCCTCGAGCGAGTCGACGATCTCCGCGAACCCGACGAAGTTGACCTCGGCGTAGTGGTGAATCTCGACCTCCAAGGCTCCGGCCAGGGTGGCAACCAAACGCTGTCGACCGTCGTCACCGTTGTAGGCACCATTGATCCTCCCGCTGCCATCCCGGCCGGGAATGGGCACCCAAAGGTCCCTTGGCACCGAAAGCAGAGCCACGCTCTGGAGCGCCGGGTCGACCCGGACCAGCATGATGGTGTCGGTCCGCTTGCCGACGATCTGCTCACCGAGGAAGGCACCGGCATCGGGGGAATCGGGATCGATACCCTCTCTCCCGTCCGTGCCGATCAACAACCAGTTGCTGGCCCCACCATCGGCAGGCGGCTCGACGCCGGGCACGTCGACGAAGGCAATGTCGTTGAATCGGCGAATCCCCCAAACCGTAATTGCGCCGGCA
Organism: Phascolosoma agassizii; assembly: GCA_035593235.1. NCBI lineage: Eukaryota > Metazoa > Annelida > Sipuncula > Phascolosomatiformes > Phascolosomatidae > Phascolosoma > Phascolosoma agassizii. The sequence continues at coordinate 1,247 of JAVJHY010464686.1, read as the reverse complement.
CCGATCGCCCCCAGCAGCACAACGATCAGGAGCGACAGCGCCAACCTGCGGAGAAGACTTCGACCCTTCCGTCGGTTCGTCGACAACGGGCTGTCAACGCTCGGGCGCGGCTGACCGCCGTCGATCGACTGCTCGACGGGTTGATATGGCGATGAGGGCGGCGGAGAACTGCTTGAAGGCACGGTTGTGGAACCTCGGGCGACCAAGCTAGCAAGCGGGACAAGCCGGATATGGGAGGGGCACAAAAGACCGCCGCCAAAGCGCTCGAGGGGCGAACCGAACACAGCACCGTCTATCGTTCTGGGATGGTCGGCCAACAACAGAACGCGGACGGAGATCCAGCTCCGACGGAGGGCCAGGTGGCGCCGGACGCCCCGTCCACCGATCTCGGCCGCCGGACGTTAAGCCAGCCGGAACCCGACGATATTGCCTGCCCGGCCTGCGGCGAGAGCGAAAACCTCGCAGGCGAACGTCAGGATGCGCTGATTCAGATCACCTGTGGCGCCTGCGAAACCACCTGGCACCGAGACCCTGAGCGCCGTTGCCCTCGCTGTGGTGCCGGAGATCTCTATGCAGCGCCGGTGGCGGTCATCGAAATGCGCTCGAGCGGAACTCCGTTCTCGTCGCGGATGAAGATCGCGGCCTCGGGAACCGGACGGCCGGTCTCGTCGACCACCTTGCCCACCAGGACGCCGGGCGTCGGCAGGCGGAAGTCGAGGCCCTCGACCCACTGACCCTCGGAAACGCGCACGCCGCTCTTGACGACCCGCGCGCCGCTGCCGCCGTCGCCGCCGAACATGCCGCCGAGGAACGAACCGCCGGCGCTGACCGTGTACGTGCCGGCCTTGAGCCAGGTCATGCGGTAGGTGCCGTCGGCCTCGGCCGTGATCTCGGAGTAGCGGCCTCCGGCGAACGAGCCGTTGCGCAGCGGTCCGTCCGTTCCGAGCGAGACACGCGCGCCCGGGACGGGGGAGCCGTCGGGGCCGAGGATGCGCCCCGCGATGCCGCCGACGGGCAGCTGCAGCTCGAGGTCGAAGTCTTCCTTGTCCGGAATCGTGCGGAAGAACTCGAGCGACTGCTGCGTGCCGGCTGTGCCGACCTGCTGCACGTTGATCATGCACGTCCCGGGCTCGTCGAGGACGAGCTCGAAGCGGCCCTCGTCGTTCGTGGACTTGAACTTCATGGCGTTCATGGCGCTCTTGCCCTCGCCGGCGGTGTCGGCGAAGAAGGTCACGATCAGTCCGGAC
>JAVJHY010463627.1:0-19380 GCA_035593235.1 Phascolosoma agassizii | reverse complement strand
GCTGTTGAAATCACCCAATAGGATAACTTCTTTGGCAGACAAAAATCCGTCTAAACTGAAAGTAGTCGTTCTACCCATTCCAATGATGGAGTTTTTTTCTCCCATTCCATTTTCACTCATTTTCCTCTTTATTTTCTTTTGATATTACTAAATTGTACTTGGGTTCGTGGCGTTCGTTTATGACAGCCAATTCCCTTACCACCTCACGAATCACACTGGCCCATTCACCACTGGCAAACACGACCGTGAAATTCGGTTCGTTCTCAAAGTTACTTTGAACACTAAGAACTGAATTTTCCTCCAGCAGTTGGGGCTTCATTCTCTTCAGCTCCTCAACTGCGACATCAAATCTCTCGATACTAATAGCCTCCTGAATTGTAATTCATGTTTGAATTATTATTTTTATTCTGTTCGTAAAACGATGGCTTATACTCACGTTCACCGTCCACTTCGCCTAGAGCCTTCTCGAAAGCCTCTGTAAGACCGATACATTCATTACCAGTGGCACCAACAACTGAGAACGTTGTCTTACCTTCAGCCGTAATATTCACAACCAAATCAGCAGCCATAATTAATACCTTCTCAGTGTCATTTGCATGGCACCACTTTCTTCATTTTTAACTTCAGCGATGGTATATCCCTGAAGTTGAGCTTGTTCGGTTACGACCGATTTAGCGTATCGTCTGGACACTTCGTTCATGAAAGCCTCAGCAGTAATCTCTTTGCCTCGACTTGAATACTTATCAAGCATATCCCAGTCAGAAACCGCTTCATAGAAGCCTTCTTTATTCGTCACAAACCCGATGTCATAGCTTCGACCCTTAAGGCGATAAACCACTTCGGCATTCTTTGATTCACCCATGAAACCACGGACTTCAGCGTTCTGAAAAACTTCCCCTTCGACTGAATGCTCCTTCAGCGCATTGATCAGATGATCGGTTTGGAATAACTGTGTTTTAACTGTTGTAAAATGACTCACTTGCGTTTCCTCTTTCCTTTGTCTTACCTTCCTTAAGTATAATATATCTACCATCAGAAGTCAAGCGTTTCGACTAAACTTTTTTAAAATTCTTTTAGCGTAAGTGAAAAGCTCTCACCACTTGTTGAGAACCATCTGTGAAGGACATCTAGCGACATATCACCGCAGACCCCTCTTCTATATTCGCCAACCGTTGAAGGCCCAAGCTTGATCTCTCTACCGATAAGGGCATTATGTCTGGTTTCCCTTCTCTGGATAAGCTGCGATATTTCCTTGATGAAGTTTTCACGATTAATCTTTACTGACTCACCGCCAACATTGATGTTTGTTAGAATCCCGAGCTTGTTGGTGATTGTCAAGATGGCATAAAGTCGATAATGGATCCCACGCCCATTTTCATACCTTCTGATCGAGTTGTGTGCATAACCGCAAATTTCACCGAGCTGATGTGTCGTCAGCTTTTTTCTGGTGGTGCGAGTGAGCATCATAGCTTTGCCCAGTTGCGCTTTGAAATCACCCCAGACAACCGCATCAACATCTCGCACCTTGACCCGTGAATGGCTATTCGGTGATCCGTGGTCAGCACAATAGATGTCACCAAGACATGCCTTTCGGCACTTGATGCAAGTATGGGTCTTTGTAATTCGGTAGACCAAGACAAAATCTCTGAGAGCTTCTGTGGTGAACATGTTTGTGTGAGCGTTTTTCATAGCGAGCTTCAGCTTGCCTGTTTTGATAGCACGTCTGAGGACTGATCTTGAAATATTGACGAGCGCCATCGCTTCGTTAGTAGTCATTCCTCCCTTGTATTTTTCAACCTTGTGCCAGTACTTAGCGGATTTCACCTGTTCAACCGTGAAGCCCGTCAAGCGTGCCAGGTCTTCATTGGTTTTGTAATTGTATGATCTTAGAAACTCGACTTGCTCTTCAGACCAGATGCCTTCTCTTTTTTTTCTCATTCGATTCCTTCCATAAAAAAAGAGGGCGGTTAAGCCCCCCTGAACATTCTATACGGTAGCGGGTTCCGGTTCAATGGGTGCGGGTTCCGGTTCGCTTGGTTCACGAAGGTTATTGAGATCGATATTTGCGATCCCTGCTAAATCGGTGAGTGCGTTAACAGCTTCAGTCATTGATAATGTTTTCCATGACGTTCCTTGGGTCTTGAGATAGCTTTCAAGATCTTTGCCTGTCCAACTCAGTTTTTTGCAAACGGACTGAAGGTCATCGGTCTGAGCTTTGGTAGCTTTGATCGAGGTCTTTTCGTATTCGTGACCGTTACCGCCTTTGTCGTTATCAAGGAAATATAGGAAGCGACCTATACCCCACTTGACACAAGCACGTTTGAAAGCATCGGAAACCTGGCCTTTTTCAGCTGCGATTTTCGACTCGGTTCCAGCGTCCCACTTCCAAACCCAACGATCTGGACTCACTTGAATGCCGACCCCGCAAAACAGCGTGTCATCAATTGATTTGTAATCATCTTGCCAGTTCTCTGGCCCCACAACCTCATCAAGCAATTGCCCTACTTGCCTTGCATCAACATACGCAAGGGTTGTGCCTTTTGGCCCCTTTCTCCATTGATACGGGATCTCCTGAGTTAAATCCTTTAGATTAAATTCTTTCATGCGTCATTCACTTCCTTTTCTTACTGTAATAAGTATACTACACTTATCATTGAATGTCAACTACTTTTATCTAGCCATCTCTCATAAAGTTGGTTAAGAAAACCCTGTAGCTCTGGCGTTATCTGCTGACTGAGTATCATTTCATTAATGCGGATCATCGCCACTTCTGGTTCACGGCTTAACTCTGCAAGTGATTCTCGCAACTCAGGATCGTTCGCACTGGATAAGAACCATATCTGAGTAAAAGTCTCGTCATCACCGTATAATCGGGCCATGCGGTCGTTAAGTGCGTTTGAGATCTTTCTGGAATGTATCACCAGCTTGGATGCAATCTCAAGATACTTGTTTATGATGCGTTTTGATAGCCCTGTCATCTCGCTTAGGTGATTGTAATCCATAGACCACTCTAAGTTCTCGACAAAGTGTCGCCATTTAGTTGCCTTGACATCACTTCCTGAGTAGTAAAGTAGAGCCTTAATATCTGATGCGGTAAGGGGATTTTGTTCGAGTCGAAGTGCATCGCTAATATAACTCTTAGTATTGTCGTCATTCGGGTGGTGTCGAAATGTACTCAACACCGCATTATCATTGAACTCTTTTTCTGTGGCATCTCTAACACGCCTAATCACTTGTGCGCTGACACCTGTGATTTTAGACATGTGTTCAACCACGATCGGTTTCCCGTTGGCGAGGTGCCATCTGATCTTTGTTTTAACCTTGAATTCAGCAACCTTTTGTCTACGTTCATTCTCAGCTTCTTTACCGGGTTTGATTCCGAGTAGCCAATCCATGTGAATTTTCTGGTCAACGATAAGTCCTTTGATTGGACGCTTGGTCAGAATGACCACTTCTGCCATCTCATCTCTTCTGGCTGCACGAATCCGACCGACCGCCTGAACGATCTCAGCACCCGCCATATCATCAATGAGATCTGAGAGTGAAGCTTTTCCGTTTACCATCGATATTGCTTCACTGAGCATCTCTAAGTACCCGATATTCACACAATAGTCTGAGGCTACTATCAATTGGTTGCAATGTTTAAATCGATTGGTTCCCCTTGTGTCCCTGCCGAAGTACCCAAACAGCATGTCTTCATTGTGAGTGAACTCTGGCTGAAGGTAGTCAGTCACGAAACTCTTGATTGCGAAGACGCAGGTTTTCTTTCCTTCACCAAGCTTGCGAATCACATCAATATACTTCTGGCGCCACTCTACGTTGTCAAGCAATTGGTTTTTACTGCCCTTCACATTGTCAACTTGTGTGACCCGCATATTCTGTCTGACCGGGAAGTTATGGATGACGGGTTTTAAAGGTGCGAGCATTGACTCGATCGGAGTTGCATCGAGGTTGATCACAGTCACATCTTTCAGCATCTCGATCAGGCCCCTATTTGGTGCCACAATCTTTAGCTCTGAATTGTTTATCCGAACACTTGCACCGTATAGATTTTCTATAAAGTTTTTCGGGGTGATCTCTCTTGTGCCGATTCTGAATACCTGGCATAGATCCGGTGGATCGATCTCGAAGTATGGGTCGAGGAATTGCATCTCTGGTTTCTTGAAGGTTCCGTCAGATCGTTCCATTTCATTGATCAGGCATTTCATCATTGCCACCCAAGGGTTGTCTTCCTCAAGGTCTTTTGTTTTCAGCATACATTCCAGCGTGCTGTACACCTCGGATTTCGTGTAGGTGTCGTTCGAGTAAAGCCAAGAATGGATGTTCTCATCGCAGAATAATATATCAAATTTTGTAAGTCTTGAGCTTCCGTTGAGAAGGCTGTGTTTCGTTGTCAGAACGATATTTTTATTCATCGCATTATGAACGTCAGTAAAATATGAGCAAGTCTTGTCCTCGAAGAATGGGCACTTCATGCAAACAGACTTGAACACGTTGTGACCCGCATTCCCAGCATTAAGGCATTCTTTGTATTTTTCGCAGAAGAACTTCTCATGCTCCAGGTTCCCTTGCCTACCCTTGAGAACGGAATGCCCCGCATTGAGTCCTTCATGAATCTCATTAAGCAGCATATAATTGTCAGACACCCACGCAACTTTTTTACCACTGTGAGCAAACTCATTAAGTAGCTGAACAGCACTTGTCGATTTTCCAACCCCTGTGGTACTGGCTACGACATGCAGCCTCTTATCGTCAACTTGGATTATTTCACCGATGGTATCGAATACTCTACCGCCAGCCTCATCGATTGGGATGAAGGGAACACGAAACGAGCTTTGATGGTCAAGGTCGAATTTTATCCCCTCGACCCCATGCTCCATCATTAAATCGTCAATCCCGTTGAATGCTTTGTTCCAGCGTGCGGTGAATCGGGTGTAGTCCAGCTTGTCCATTTCTTCACCGAATACTTTGCGGTGATGCTTGACATCTCGGTTTTTAAACTTATCCATGTCGAAGGCATCAACCACAGCCACGACTTCCATATTGTTTAATTCTTCAGCTGCCAAATACCATTGTCCGACCCCGGGCACCGAAATTGCGGTGGCACCCAATCTCTCAGCGATCATCTCAGCTTTCCAGTGACCTTCGGTGATGAATATCTTATCAGTAAGCTTTTCAGTGGGCAGTGAGACATGCGCTCGCATCGGAGCCATCGCACCGAGAGACATCCAGTCAACAGATGAGGAGAACCAAACGTATTTATTGATTTTGTCTTCCGTCTTCATCTGCAGGGCGTCGATTTGGCCAGGCTTATTTATGGTGGGAACTAAAAGGGCCGTGTCACCTTTAAAGAAAGTGTTCACGACCCATTCATTTTTCTGAACGAAGAATCCAGCCACGCCCTCAGCGCTAACCCCGTTCCAAACTTTGGAGTTTGATCCAGCATCTTTGGTAAGGGTTCCGTAGTTGCCCCAATTTTTCTCTGGAACCCCGCGGCTTCTCAGTTGCTCTTTGTGAGCTCTTGAGAGTGGATGGCATTTTATGAGCGCACGATAAACCCGGTTTCGCTTCTCGACAGGAGCGACAATTGACTTTTCTTCTTTTGTTTTTAGAAATTGTCTGGGGAAAATTTTGGGTTCGACATCGGTGTGGATCCATCCCCCATAAGCAGACCTTGCTGGGGTTTCGCTGGAATTTGTCATGCACTGAACATAACTTCCATCAGCTGCCATTCGGCAATACTTCTTTTTACCGCACTCAGGACAAGGGTTTTTACTTGATGCACGTATCAATGATGTGGTATCATTACTCATAAGTTGTTCCTTTTGTTTAAGTGTTATTTATCGCTTAGACCAACTGGTCAGAAAAAAACTCCTTTGTCGAGAGGGAGTTTTTTTTGTGGGCGAATAAACAACCTACTTATAAATTAACACATCCTACTGACGTGTACCAAGTAAATTTTTTAATTTTCCAATCGCTCTATTGATATGGTTATCTTGCAACCTAAAGCCCCGAACTTCTCCTGGGCCTTCTGAATATCAACGGTTTTCAGGGTTCCTAACTCGAACGTCACAATCTGCTCGGTACTCACGTAACCTACCGTTTCAGCTGCTTTTTTCTGAGTCATACCTTGGCTATGTCGATGCTGTCTATATAATGTCCCGATCTTCTTTGGTAGATCTGGATCATCGGCATCGAGTACTTTGATTTGAGGTGGCGCTGGTCTTGGCTCGAATCTCTCCGGCAAGTGTTCAGCGCAAAACAAGTCTCCTATAACTTTTCGCTTGCATTTATAGCATTTGATAGTTTGTAAGGGACGGTGCTCATATATGTGGGCCCTAATCGCATCCACGGTAAATTGAAGGTACGTTCCACGCCTTCTTTCGTTTTGGGGAACTAATAGATTCCTGCTGACGATACCTTGGACAGTTTTAGGGCTTACACTCAATATTCTCGCAATATCATTCTTTTTAAGTAATTTCATGCTTTACCCCCACCATTAAAGATACTAATATTAAGATAGCTAGGTCAAACGATTCTAAATTTTATTCAGTAAAGATGCTTGACTTATTGAGTTGGGTTTGGTATACTTAAGGAAGGTAAGGGGGAACGATGAACAAAGAGAAAATGATCAACAGAATCAAAGGGATTCTTAATAAAGCAGACGGGAATGCAAACGAACACGAAGCGCAGGTAGCGATAAGCACAGCCCAGAGACTCATGCTTAAACATAATATAGAAATGTTTGAGGTCGAGAGATTCGAGGACGCTGAATTCAAAAACCCAGAACTGAATATCAGACTTGGATCAGAGATTGAATACTCTACCAAGATGATCGTGCCAATACTCGAAACATATTTTTTTGTCAGAGTCATCATTCATGAGGTCAAATATGTTGATCAAAGTGTCGGCTGCATGATGGAGATCTACGGAAGGCGGCACAATGCTGAGGTCGCACGTCACATGTTTCTCTATCTGAAAAAAATGTATCAGCAGATGTTTGATCAATATCAGGAAAATAACAAGCCTATGGATACGCCATTCGGTTTCGCCTCAGTTTCACCGAATTGGTTTTTTGATCAGGCATCCCCAACTTTTGAGAACGATTACTATTTTGGGTTGACCATGAAGCTGCAAGAGCGACTTCACATTCAGAGAATAGACGATGAGGCTGAGGCTCAGGCATCATACAAAGACGCATGGGGCTTGGTTGCTATCGACAATGAGAAACTGAATGATGCGATGACAGCAGCGTTCCCAGAACTTGAGGTGACTGAAACAAGTCACAGAGACGTTCGCAACCGCATGGCATCTCAGGCTGGGTATAATGACGGGCTTTTGATACCGTTGAATGAATCGATTGAGAGCCCCACGGGAAAATAGGTGGACAACCGCTTTAAAACCAAGCCGATAGAAGTCGAGGCGTTTTGTCTTGGGATTCAAACACCGCCACACTGGTTTCACTCGATGGTGCCAGGTCAAATTCAGCTAAGGGTCGAAATAGGACTTATCGAAGCTACGTTTAACGATAAGCGGATTGGTATTGGGGATTGGGTAGTCAAAGACATTATTGACGGGTCGGTGGTGCTGATGACGAAGGCTGAGTTTATTGATAAATATGAACCCGTCAAGTCATCAGAATTATATGCTGATCAGAAGCAGGGGCTGATATTTTCACGCTACCAACTCAACGCTGAATTTTTAAAGGGGGAATCAAATTTTTTCGGTAATATTGACCTCGACAAGTGGAAACGATTTTCTGAAGGCAGCGGTGAATGCTATCTGATAGACAAAACATTTGAGCCTGAAAGCTGTTATTGTGACAACCATTAGAAATGAGGGTTTATGAGCTTTATTGATGGTATAGGGTGTTTCTACTGCAACCGACCAAAGGCTGAATGCGAGTGTGGATCATGGGAAAGGTGTCTTGGGTCGGTAGGTCGTGCTGAATGTCCCACAACGGACTGTGATGCTGATCTGACAGACATGATCAGTTCGCACATGAATTCAAAGACAATCCAATGCGCTGAGTGTAACGCATGGGTTTCGATACTGAGGGTGGCCAAAATGCTGGTATCAATGGTCGCCCCATTTTAAATAAGTAAGGAAGTGTAAATTATGGCTACAGGAATTGACGAAGATTTGTTGTTAAGTATGGTTGATGCAAAGATAAATGAGATCGTGACTGATCGGTTCGGGAAACAATTGAATGCGGTGATTAAACGGCATATCGAACGCACTTTTGTGAATGAGGTGAAAGACTACACCGACAAGCTGGTTCAGGCATTTTTCCACCCCCTCTTAGAAGAATGGGCAGACAAAACCGTCAAGGGTAAAATCGTTTTATCTGACCCTTGGGAGGCTGAGAGATCGTTCCCAAGTTTTGAGGCGTATTTCAAGCACGAACTAAAGCAGAAGTTTGACAACGACTGGGGGATGAAAAAGATCTTTGAGAACTATGTCCGTGAACAAACTGAGCATATTATTAGAAAACAGTCGGACGAAATGAAGACAGCGCTGATCGCTGTCATTGGTCGCAATCCGATCACAATTATTCCCCCGGAGGCTGAAGAGTTATGACCTGTGAAGACTATTTTAGAGGCTGCGATTGTGGCGATAATAAAGAAGGGTGTGGATGTGGATGCTGTTGGTCTTGCAATGCCTGTGACAAGTGCCAGGAAGGTGAGCATGATGACTGTGAAAACTCAAGCTGGAATCGATAATGAAGGCATACGCAGTTCGCTACAAAGACGATCAGAGGTTTGACTTGATCGTCTTTGCGGAAACGAGATCTAAGGCCAAGTTCCATGCAGCAAATCTTATCGCTGAGAACTACTTCGCCTCTAGTGGCACTCTGAAGAAATGCCTTATCGGAATGAATGCGGTAAGGGCCCCTAAAGCTGATTCTCTTTATAACGGATCCAAAACCATGGCGCTGGAAAGGCAGTCGATTTATGAGTACAGATAGCTATCCCCATAATTTACGCAAACCCAACACCGCATTTAAAGATTGGCTTGACGAAATGACGTTAAGGATCATTGATCGCAGCATGATCGATCCAGACGGAGTGTGCCGAAAGTGCCACACTTCGGTTCGTCACCCAAGTCATTATCGAATCTGTGAAATGTATCAAGAATGCGAGACGATCCCTTTAGCAAGGTAATCAAATTTCAGTCCAATAGCCGAATAGCCCCATCTCATCAGAAGCGAGAGGGGCTATTTTGCTGTGCTATGATAAGGGCATGTTTATTCAGATGAGCAAAAGCAATAATTGGGACGGATTTGATCAGGCTATGGTCAGGCTACACGCAGACTTCAGCAACATCAAAGCCAAAGTCATGGAGAATTCTGCGAAGCTAACCAGCGAAGCTATCAAGAAAAATTTGGAGTCTGGCGGAACCTTTGCGGGTGCCCCTTTCCAATCGAATTCACCGTCAACCCTAGAGAAAAAATCCGGTGGAAGCCCTCTTTTGGATAGCCTTGCATTGCTTGGTCAAATTGGATACGTTGCAAATGGAGAGCAGTCTATGGCTGGTGTCCTTGGCTCTCATCCTTCAGGGGTTGACATTGGTTCAATCATGGAGAATGGCGCCATGGTCGGGAAGAATTCATCTGTTGAAATTCCAGCACGTCCCTTTATAGGCCCTGTCGCTGAATCTCAGAATATACAGGAAGAGATTCAGAGCATGGACGAAAAGCTGATGCGTGAGGAAGTGAAAGGGATATTTGGTGGATTATGACTTGTGACAACCCTTTGCTACCCTTAAAAGAAAACGATGCGACATGGGATACAACGAGAGCGCTGCTTACTGCCTTGCATCTTTACATTCCACATGTCACAATCAGTAAGAACAAGCAGCCTTTTGAGCAGCCTGTTTCAATCCACATGGTTCATCATGTGGATGTATTTAATACGCCATTCTTCTTTAAGGAGTCGGACATTAAACTGCCTGCTATCGCAGTCGGAGTGCCAGACCTCAGCGAGAATCATGACTATGCGACCCGAAGTGGTACTGAGTTTATTGACAAGACTTCAGCCACAGGATACAGGATCGATCCCCCTGTTTCTTTGGATCACAAATACAACATCAAATTAATATCAGATAATACAATTATTCTGCAAAGCCTGATGACAAAGTTTAGTTTAGCCGTTAAAAACAAGATGGCCTCGCTAAACGTTCATGATCGTCAGAACGACATTTTAAGCGAATACGATTTGGACGTGTTGACATGGCCCCAAGGGTCATTCGCAAATCCCAATAATGATGGAATATATGAGGCTCGTGCTCAATTGGTCATTAGGGGAGTTGAGATTGAAGCCGGGAAGGTTGAGTCATTCCCACTTGTCACCAGCATGTGCATCGTAGGAGTTGGATTCGATGAAAAAGCAGAAGCATACGTTAACGATAATAATGAAGTGATAATCACTGTGATACAAGATCCCAAGGAGGAATCATGAGTACGAACAATCCTGATGAAAAAGTAACGACTACAAAGGTCGGGACTGCCAAAGTCAAATGGCAATCTATGCCCTATGAAGAACACCGAACAAAGTACAAGCATACTTTTGAATGGGAGGTCGTGAATAAGCGACCTTTCTCGGTTTCGGTCAACATCTGCATGGGCCCACAAGAGCATAAGCGAGACAAAGCTGATAATGGCGAGCGCATTGTAAAAAAAGGCGTTCACGATGCTTTGAAACAATGTCCCGGCTACCAGTTCACCTTAAGACCTAGAGGCAAGGAAGACTCAAGAATAAAATTCAGTTCTTTCAATGCTGACTGCATGGTCAATTCAGACCATATCGCAAGCCTGATCCAAGCGGGTCACATCATCCTTAAGCGCAAAAAAGGTAAGGATTATATCTTGGTAACGCTCCAAGATCTTGCGACAAATTTTGTGAAGGAGAAAAAGTAGAATGGTACAATTTCTATCGCCTGAAGTCAGAACTGTTGAGCTTCAGACAAAGGTACGAAATATTCGTGGGGTTCCCACATCAATTGGTGGTTTGGTAGGCATCGCTGAAAAGGGCCCTATTGGTGTAGCGATCTCAATCCAGTCTTTCGAGGACTATTACAATATCTTTGGGGGTCAAATCACCGACAGCAACCTTTATTGGGCTGTAAAAGGCTTTTATGACAACTGTGGTGAAGGCAATCTCTTGTGGATCGTAAGAACTGCTCACTACACAACCATTGATACCGCATCAACCCTGACCGCTTTAGCAGCCAAACTGACTGTCAAAGATACTCTGGGAGTTGATACGATGCTCATCGAAGGAAGCTCAGAAGGAACTTGGGGTAATGCGCTTCAAGTAACCCTGGCACTTGCCAGTCGCTTCACTCACACAACCACAGCAGACCTACTCACTGGTGGTGATCGTGTTCCTTTGGCATCTGTCGAAGCCGTTCGCATCGGTTCTGTCATCACCCTTGATGATGGTGTTGATGAAGTCGATATCGTTGTGACCAAAATCGAGAATAAGACCATCTTTTTTGATGCCGTAACACTCGCAGCAACAATCGATACGGCAGCAGACGCAATCGAGAGAAGTTTTGATCTCGATGTCTATTTAGCTGGTGAATTGGTGGAGCAATATCCATTCGTCAGCATGGAGGACACAAACGAACGCTTTTACGTTGAAAACGTGATCAACGCAAAAGCCGATATTGGTCTATCTCAAATTCGAGTGACCGATCTCGATTCGGCATCTGATGCTGGCGCTGATCGACCTCTCGCAACCACAGCCCCCACTTATTTGGCTGGTGGTGATGACGGACTTACAAGTTTGAATGACGGTGATTATGTTGGCAGCTCTGTTGCTGATAACGGTCTTTATGCCTTCACAAATATTCAACCACCCACATTGAATATGCTTGGCGTTCCCGAAGCTCAAACTCAGGTGGTTCAACAAGGGATTATGGATTTCTGTGAATTACAAAAATTCCCCTTGGGTATCCTAAACTCACCTCTTGCTCTTAACGCAACTGGTGCGGTCACTTATGTCAATACCACGTTGGCTGCTAATACAAGCAGAAGTGCCTTCTTCTGGCCTCAGATTAAGGTTTACGATGCGACTATTGATAATGCACGCATTATCCCTGCCGATGGTCATATTATGGGGGTTTACGCCCGTGTGGATGGTAGTGAAGGTATTCAGCAGGTTGGCGCTGGCGAGTTGGGTCAGTTACGGGGTATTGTCGGGTTTGAAACTGACTTTGCCCAAAAGAAAGGGTATCGAGATCAAACGTACCCGCAAAACATCAATTCATTGACAACCATAAGCTCTTTAGGCCGGGTAATCTACGGAAGTAGAACCTTAAGTAAATCGGGCGGTATTGGCACCCAGATCAATGAACGAAGAGTCTTCAGCTTTGTTGAAGAATCACTTGAGCGTGCTATGCAATGGGTTTTGTTTAAAAACAACACTCCTGAGCTGCGTGATCAAGTCGAGAATACCATCGCTGGTTTCTTAGGTCTTTTATTGCAAGACGGTGTGCTGGAAGATTTCTACGTTGACGTAGGCATCGGACTTAACAACGCCTTGGTGAGAGCATCTGGTAAGCTCGTTGCAGCGGTCGGCCTAAAAGTGCCTGACACCATCGAGTTCTTTGAGCTACAAGTGTCGAAAGATACACGGGCCTTAGAAGCGGCCATTGAAGAATTAATAGCCTAGGAGGTTAACAAAATGGGAAGAGTATGTAATAGGCATTCAAGCTACAGCTTTACTGTAGAAGTTCAGAATTTTGCTGATCAGATCTTTAAAAAGGTCAGCAAGATTGCTATGTCGGTTGAGGTCGAGGAGATTCGTGAGGGTGGAGCAATCCGTCCAGATAAATCTCCTGGGCATGCAAGCGTTGAGAACGTTACGCTTGAGCGTGGCGTGACTCAAAACGAAGATGAGCTGACTTGGTTCAGCCAGATTGCAGCACTTGATAAAAATACAGGAATCGCCTTTGATGCCTGTGGCAAGTACAAGCGCAATGTGACTGTGTATCAGCACGATAGATCAGAAACGAAAATTAGATCCTATTGCCTCATCGATGCGTTCCCTGTGAACATCGAGATTGGCGAGTGGGATTCTGAGTCTACAGATAAGGTGATGATCAATACTGAATTGGCGTATGATTATCCCAAAATCCGAAACTTAGTGTAAATTTCTGCTAACCTATAAATATCATATCAAAGGAGGCTATTATGCCTAGAAACGAAGATAAGCACGAAGACAAGCTTTATGGACGGACGATAGAGCTTGTCGATGGACAGTCCAGTTTAGGTGGGTATTATTCATTCCCAATGCCCACCAACACTGACTCTTATGCAGTACGGGGCATGACGGGAAATGAGGAGAATATTCTCATTTCCCGTGATAACCGTAAAAATCCAATTGGAGCATTCTTTGATTTAGTAGCCGGCTGCACACAGGGCCTGCCTATGAAAAACATTAAAGACAAAGAGATCGTGGACTGGTCAGCCATCTGGCAAGACGATTTCTCATACCTCATGTTTCAGATCAGAAGGCTCACTTACGGTGATTTCTACACCTTCACAATCGACTGCCCAGGTTGTGGCAAACAATACGACTGGGAAGAGGACTTGTCAGAGGTTGAAACCTTCTATGCAAGCAAGCGTGATTCATCACTATTCAAGGCTGAGAAGGCGTACTTCTCATTTACGCTGCCCATCTCAGGTGAAAAGATCAAATACCAAATGCCAACCGCATATCATAATCACTTGGTGTACCAGAAGCGTATATCAGACCGTGACCGCATCAGAACCGAAGCACTTCGCCTTTGCGTTATGGAGTGGGATGGAATAGAACGCCACCCAGCCCCGAGTGAGTGGTCAGGCATGCCAGCTTTTGACATTAGAGCGCTTGAGCAAGAAATGGAAAAGCATCGGGTGGGAATCAACACAAGCATCGAGCCAACATGCGACACATGCGGTGTCGTGGCTGCGAAGCTCGATCTACCTATCGATGTATCTGATTTTTTACTAACGCCCAAGGAGTTGAAAATCAGACCGGATGGTCGCCTTACAACTTTATGGGCATCTCAGGAACAGCCGAAGGAATCAGAAAGCAACTCTTCAAGCTCTGCTTCCAATTTGAAGGCACAGGGCTAAACCTTTCACCAAAGGACATCCTTGCTATGACACCGAGCGAGCGTTACGAATGGATCAAAATGCTTGATGATACTTGGGAAGAAATAGCATCGATTAGGCGAAAAAATCAAGCTAAATAGGTTAAAACTATTGACCCTTTTGATTTTCTGGTGTAGACTGAAAGTGGACTTAAGAAGGTGTACCTCACGCCATTGGTTCTAACGGCTTCCCTCGGGGCCGTTTCCATTCCTCTTACTTCCTTACTTACCTTGAAGCTCACGCTTCACCGATAGGGGAACGATACCTGCGTTCCCCTATCATTTTGCTTATTTTAGTAAATACGCTTGACTTCTATGGTAAAGTCTGTTATACTTAAAGTATGGAAAGTTAAGGAGTAGATATGCACTACGAGAATTTATTGGTTGACCTTGATAACAAGGA
This sequence comes from Phascolosoma agassizii, assembly GCA_035593235.1. Lineage (NCBI taxonomy): Eukaryota > Metazoa > Annelida > Sipuncula > Phascolosomatiformes > Phascolosomatidae > Phascolosoma > Phascolosoma agassizii. The sequence continues at coordinate 4,835 of JAVJHY010463627.1, read as the reverse complement.
ATCTTACGAGAGTTTCGCAAAAAAATATAATATGTTGGTGAGACGTTTGTTCGAGGTAAAACAAGCCGTCCGTGAGGATGACGATTCAGATTTATTGCCTATGACCATCGAGTTGTTGCACCTATCTTACGCTGAAAGGCGTGCTTTGATGGAGTCGATGATTTTGAAGGCTGGCAGGGATTACAGACGTGGTGATTGGTTTGCATTTAATGTTGCACCTATCGTGACTGCTTACGCATTCTCTGAGGACGAATACAAGCTGATGGATGTCATTGCACTTGCGATCGTCAATCGAAAAATTGCTGATCACCAGTGCGATCAGTGCGGTGATCATAAGAGTGATATCGATGCGAAATTCTGCGTGGATTGCGAGCTTTCTCAAGCCACTCTCGAAGGCTTACAAGAAATCAAGTCAGCGCCATCACTGTTTGGGAAAATCAACGATTTGTACGAAGAATATATGTTAGAAATGAGGGGTGAATAATGGTCGATATGAAAGATTTAATGGTGGATGTGTCAGGTACTATTTCATGCCTTGAAAATGCGAGGAAGCATAACGCTTTAGTAGCTGAAATGTTTGGTAGACGGGAGCTTCAGGGATCGCTGCTTATATGTGGTGAAAAATGCTTTCCTGTGCCTACGCTTGCCAGTCTTCTTGAGATTAATTTGCATGACAGAGCATCGATGATGCGTGACATGATGGAAACGGTGGGCAAGGGTTTTAGGCTCGGTGAATGGGTTGAATTCGAGAGCGCTCCAATTGTGAAGGCATTCTCTATCAACCCGTCTGAACACATTGAGATGAATCGGGTTGCTCTCGAATTTATCAATGTCAAAATGGCTGATCATGAATGCGAAAACTGTGGCAATCACAAAGACGATGCGAATGCTGTTATATGCGTGCCTTGTTCGGAGTCTTCAGACGTTAAAGAGGCTCTTGATGCTATCGAGTATGACCCTGAATTTTTCGCAAAGGTTCGTGCGCTACTGGTCGAAGAAGGGCATCTTGGGGGTGAAGAATGAGAAGAATAAATATAAATGATTTATTAATAAGCGAGCCGGGTGGCGCTAAGGAATTTGTTGCGAAGCACAATAGGCTTGTGAGGCTTGTCGTGTGCGCCAGTGACAATCGGGAAGGCGATGACTCACAGAAGCCAGAAAATGTTTGGGAATTGATGCTGAAAGAGCTTGAGTCGTTTAAGTCGTGGTACGTGCTTGGGAATTGGACGCTATTCAATGTCGAGGGGTTTATTCTTAAATATCACGCCAATACCGATGACGATATATTCGCTGGGCTGAAACTTAGTGTCACCACGTTTGTTGAAGGAATGATTATCGATTTATCGTGCGATAGATGCCACGGAGTCCTCGCTGAAGACGATGATGACCACTGCTATAACTGTCGGTACTCTGAAGCTATTGCGGGTGGGCTGAAGGGGATCTGTGACATCGACCTATTCAAGCAAGTAGATCTGCTTATTTCGAGATCGGGGTATAAATTAGGATGAAGAAAAATTTTCCGATACTATGTGGGGTATGCGGTCTACGTGGGATCATTCCTGCACCGAGTAGCGCTAAGACACCTTGGGATTATGCGGGTGATTATATCTCGGTTTCCAAACGTCAGATCGAACGGGTGGCAAGCAAAAGCACGATCAAAAGAGTTGAGGCTGTCCTTTGGATTTGTCCAGATCACGGTGAGCATCTGGTCTTTGATTGGGATTCTATTCCCCAAGATGCTGTACTTGCTGCTCACGTTGAGCTGTTTGAAAAGTTTGATAAGGGGCATGCCAAAAAGATCGAGAATGCTACTAAGGTAGCTGAAGACGCAATGGCGAATGTGATCTCTGAGCTAAAACCTAAAAATGAGTTCGATTCAGTGATGAACGCTATTAAAAACATGGACAGCTTTCTCATCGTGATTACAAGCAATGGTGCTGAGTTGGTTCCTGCGAATCAGGTCTGTTTGTTTACAGATGCGAACCCCCCTTTGATGCACATGCTGCCCCGCCACATCAAACACGTTTATAATTGGAGTAATGTCACTTCAGTTGAAATGCTGGATCCAGACGATGAACGATGTGAACCGTATCACAGAAAAAACTTTCAAGATAAATTGGAGAGCAAAAATGCCTGATAATTATGTGGTTAGAAATATGATAAAGGTTGTTCGCTGTAATGCGTCTGGTGGGATTGCAGTCCCAGCACATACCTGCAGTGGCACAACATCCATAAAGCGGTGTCCATATTTTGCCGGGTTCGGTGAAGGTGAATCGCTTAGATGTAGCTATAAGCCGGGTCAGCCGAGAAAATACATCGGAAAAGATGGTGACAAGGGCCGGGATAACGCTCGCTTTTGGACAAAAGATGACCCAATCATTGCTCTGCAAGTCACCGATAAGGAGGAGCTTCCTTATGAGTGGAGAAAATCACCGAACATCACAAAGTCATAGCGGTGAAATGGTTCACAATAACTGCCCAAACTGTGGGAATCACGTCATCGTCCAGTCGTTCATGTTCAGCATACTGATCACAGAAAAGGGTGTTCCAGTTCAAAAGCGTGGTTGCCCACTTGCAGCCACCTCTCTATGCGGTGTTTGTGGGCTGATGCAGGTAATGGCTCAGACCGGAAAGGCGTTCATGGCACCGCTAAACCGCATCGAAGGTTAAGCAGCTAGACTGGAACGAGTAAAAACGGTATCATGAAGCTATGGAACTCACTCAAATAATCGATGTCCCAGTGGAGAATCTAAGGCGTGCCCCTTGGAATTACAAGACAGATGGCACCCCTGAAGAAATTGCGGATTTGGCTAAGTCAGTCAGGCGTGATGGGTCTGCTGGGGTGTTTTGCGTTCGTGAATTAGAGCCTGGCATCTACGAAGTATTTGACGGGAACCATCGACTACAGGCTATCAGGCTACTGGGTTGGAGTACGGTGCGGTGCGAGCTGTTTGATGAGATAAGTTATGCGGAAGCCATCACAGTCACCAGAAGACGCAACCACGACTATTTTGGGAGCAACGATGCGAAGCTTGCTGCCTTGTACCGTGATGTCGTCATTCCTGAGATCCCATTAGAGGAGCTTGATGGGTTTATGCCAGATAAGGCTGATGCGATCATGGATTTGATTGAGCTTTATGCCCCTGATATCGGTGAACCAATAGAACCCGGTACGGCTGACACAGGGATCAAGGAAGAGTATGTGACTCTTGAATTCACGGTTCCCACTGCGGTTCGTGATATGTGGGAGCTTTGGAAAACAAGGGTCAATCGTGATCTTGGATATGATAGCGAGTGGAAAGCATTTGAATTCGCTTTGGTTGAAGCGGTCAATACACCGGAGGGATAATGGGACAGAAACTTTATAGCTTAGAGACAAGGCTGGAAGCAAGATACAACAGCGTGGTGGAGGGTCTGACCGATTCTGAGAATGCCGAGAAGCTTGGGCTGTTCGATACTTCAGACCGACCAAACTATCGCCTCATTGAACGCTGGCGTAGAAGGGCCCGTGAAGTTGGCGGTAAATATTACGGTGAAAACTGGGAGAAGTTTCAGGCAGAGCACCAGAAGAAACGTGATGAAGAACGAAGGTTGGCCGGTGCAGAAATAGAGCGTGAGAAATTATCGGAAATGGTTGCTCATGCCGAGGAGTTCAGAACTAAAAAGGTAAAAACGCTCAATTATTTGATGAACCTTGCTATGCGAGAAATGACTCCCAGAAGAGATGAGAAAACTGGCGAAGTGGCTTTAAAGCCAAACTTCAATATGCTTAAGTGCATCAAGATTGCGAGCGAATCGTTCAAGATCAATTCAGATCAATTCACAGAAATGCTTGCTGAATTTTTCCTTACCAATCAGGTTGAGGAAGAGGACTCATCAAGCTGGGCTTCTATGCTAGAGTCAAGGTATATTGATGAAGACATGACCCTACTTGATCCAGCTATGAACCCTGAGTTCTATCAAGGCACTGATGAAGCATGGCAACAGAAATATATCGAAGCACCGTCTGAAGAGACTGGGTAGAAAGCGGAATTTCAATGAAGTATAACGGCTGGTTGTTCCTTGTTGGTTTTAAGTGTGAAGACATGTTTTTCGACTGGGAGCAGATTTATCCAAAGATCGATATCGATGGTATCAACAGACACAAAAGCACGAAGCAGTTTGCGACCCGGCTGAGGGAACGGATGCAGCGAGAGTTCAAAGGCTCATCGATTGACGTTTTTACCGATGTACACAACGGAGGGAAGACGATCAAAACAAGCGAGATCGAACCCGAGCCTAGAATAATCCCCTCAGTAGAATGGCAAGGGCAAAATCTAGCTGACATTTACAATGAGTTCTACAGGATTATAGACGTGGTTTATAAAGAAATGGAGTGGTTATGTCATCAGGCCAAAAGGTAATCGATTTTGGAGAGCAATTGTTTGAGGGGATGAAAATGATCTCATCGGGAAAGCGTGGTAATGTGTTTGTGTCTCACGGTGTCGGAGAATGCGCCCACTGCACCGCATGTCGCTTTGAGATGGTATTTGGTGATATTGACCTTGTGAAAGAGCTTGTTAACCGTGACATCCAATTAACAAGCTCTCTGATCAAAGGTCGATTAATCCACGAGCTTGTTCTTCGAGGCTGAGTTCGGTATCGATCAAAGGTCGCCTAAACGTGGGTATTTTCTCATTTTCTTGCGACCTGGCCTTGCATCAGAGAATATTTCGCCACCAAAGAATACGATAAGTTTTAGTATCGTATTCTCACTGTATTTTATCCCCGGCTTATTTGCCTTTAGCTTTCCAAGGGTTGCACGCGAGACTTGAATCTCACGGGCACGCAAGCCC
>JAVJHY010462573.1:0-19396 GCA_035593235.1 Phascolosoma agassizii | reverse complement strand
CAGCCACCGATAGCTCAGGACAAGGTAATGCTGTCAGCGCGCTTAAAACTGTTACAGTCACCGTAACCGGCGTCAATGATCAGCCCGTGGCGAGCAACATTTCAGTGGCGGCCACAGAAGATGGCGCGGCGGTTATTACGAGCTTTATTGAGAGCGATGCCGACACCACAGATACCCACACCTTTGCCCTGACTTCCGCCTTAACACCCAATGAGGGTTCGGTGCTTAATAACAATGACGGCACCTTTACCTTTGATCCCGGCGCAGATTTTCAAGACTTGGCCGCGGGCGAAACCCGCGATGTGACGTTCACCTACACCGCCACCGATGATTCCGGACAGGGTAACGCCACCAGTACCAATGCCACAGTGACAATTACGGTGACAGGCAGTAACGATCAGCCCGTCGCGTCCAATGTCGCCATCGCCGCCACCGAAGATGGAGCGGCGGTCAATGGTAACTTTAGTGAAAGCGATACCGACACCAGTGACACTCATACCTTTACGATTACCAGCGCACCCAGCGAAGGTTCGGTGATTAATAACAACGACGGCAGCTTCACCTTTGATCCGGGTAGCGACTTCCAAAATCTGGCCTTGGGCGCGACTCGCGACGTGAGCTTCACCTATATCGCCACCGACAACTCGGGACAGAGCAACGCCGGCAGTGCGGCAAAAACAGTCACCGTGACCGTCACTGGCACCAACGATGATCCTACGGTTTCTGTGGGCGCAGCCTCAGCCATAGTTGAGGATTCCGACCCAGTAACGATAACCGCCAGCGGCGTGATTACGCCCAGTGATGTGGATGTCGGCGATACTCACACAATCAGCAGTAGCTTTAACAACGATGCCCTATGGAACGGCGGCACGCTCACTGGTGCGCAAGTTACGGCCTTGACGGCAGGCATGAACACCACGGCTACGGCGTGGGATTATGCGGTGGCGAATCTCGACTTACAGTTCTTAGCGGTCGGCGAGACGGTGATCCTGAGCTTTGATGTCAGCGCGACCGATAATAACGGCAAGGTCGGTGTACAGACCTTATCCTTGCAAATTGACGGTACCAACGATGGCCCTCAGCTGACTGTAAGTGCGGGAAATATACTGGTCGAGGATTTCAGCTCGCCTACTTTGACGGACAGCGGCAGCTTGGCCTTTGTCGATGTGGATACCAACGATGTTCAAACCATAACCACTACCTACAATAGCGATATTGCATGGAGTGGCGGCAGCCTCAGTGGCGCACAGACCGCCAGCTTTAGCTCAGGCTTTAACGCGACCTCCAGCGGCACTTGGGACTACAGTGTTAACAATAGCGAATTACAGTTCTTGGCTGAGGGGGACAGCATCACCCTCAGCTACACCATTACCCTCACCGATAGCCTAGCCGTCTCCGACTCGGCTACGGTAGCGATTACCATCAACGGCACCAACGATGTGCCCAGCGCCGCCGATGCCAGCCACAGTGTCAATGGAGGCGATGCGCTGCTCAGTGCCAGCGTTGCGACCAGCGATGTCGACGGCGACACCCTAAGCCACAGTCTATTAAGCGCGGCACCTGCAGGTTTGATTTTCAACAGCGACGGTAGCTATAGCTTTGATCCAAGCCATACGGCCTATGCCAACTTATCTCAGGGCCAAAGCGCGAGCCTAAGCGTTGATTATCAGGTGAACGACGGTCATGGCGGTCAAGCCACGGCCACCTTGAACATCGTGGTCAATGGCGTCACCACGGCGCTCCCACCGTCCGGATCCATCTCAATAACAACGCCCAGTGTAGGCGGCAGCCTAGAACCCAGCGCCGGATTTGGAGCGCCCTTGCTTGGTTCGGCGCCCTTGCTCGGTTCGTCGCCCTCGCTAGGTACGTCGGCCTTGCTCGATACGTCGCCCTTGCTCGGTACGCCGTCCATGCTCGGTATGTCGTCCTTCGTTAGTCCGACATCCTTAGCCAGTTCATCGCCCTTGTTCACTACGTTATCCGCAATCAGCAGCTTCGATAACTCTATAGGGCTCGATGATGCGATCGACAGCACCTCCAAGATACTGCTCAGCACCGACCCTCATATCTTAGAGGTCGAGGGTGCCTTAGAAGATATTTCTGATCCGGTCGTCGTCGCCTACAGCGCCTTAAACGAAGGCTTTGATTTGGGTAACTTTACCCAAGCCACCTCCTTAGGCGGCGCCGCAGGGTATAGCTTGGGCGGCTTGGGTGAATTGGATATCAGCCTGACCAGCGGCGGTGGCATTGGCGCAAGCTGTCTGGGCAGTGCCGAGTGTGACGGCGCCAGCCAAGACGCTGACATAGAAGCCGATTTGTTTTCTCAGGGCCCCTCAGCCGATGAGGACGAAGGCATACTCAGCGATGCTGAATTTGACTGGATACAGAGTGTAGGCGAAGGGGCTGAAGCGAGAGAAGATGCGGGCAATGAAAATACGGCACAGGCCCGCGCCTTGAAAATCCAAGCCAGCTTAGCCGCACTGGAAGAGAGAGACGCTCCATCGGCCGTCAACAAGGGGGCTTAATCTGAGGTTAAAGCGATCGACTAAGGCGCCATCCGACGCTGTATCAGCGCACTGATGCTTTGCGCCAGCTGGGGTTGCTGCGCCATCAAATCACGCAGGGCAGCGATATTAATCCAGATTAAATCGCAGGGGCTGGCCGCCTCCACGCGATGTGCATAGTGGCTGGTCAATACGCCTTCGAGGCCAATGCATAAGCCCTCACCGTCTTCCGTCTCACCGTCACTGCGAATCTGCCCGCGACAGACGATGGCGATGCTGTCGGCCGCTGCGTTTTCCTTGCACAGGACCTCGCCCTGCACATGGATGCGGCGCTGAGCATGGGCACAAAGTGTTTCTAAGGTCTGCTCGGAACAGGCGCTGAGCCAGGGGACTTTTTCGAAATGGCTTTTGAAGTCCGAAGACGTCGTGAACTTGGGCATATGAGCTAAGGCTTCCAGACGATTTTCGACATCGCTGATCATCTTATCGGCCTCTGATTTTTCAAGCTGAGCATCCTTAACCAAGCCCTTAATCAGGGCGCGCTCGCGATTAAGCATTAAGCGATGGGCGGTTTGTGTCTCCAAGCTATAAGCCACCTCAGGAAAGGTTCGCTGCAGACTATCGATGCGCGCCATGGCGAGCTGACGATTCTCGGTGAAGGCGCTGCGCGCTTGTTCGGCCAGCTCAAGATTGGGCGCCAACTGCTGCGCATTAAGTAAAGCGGCTTCTTGTGCGGCAATAAAACCCAAGGCAATTTCATAGCCCAGCGACATCTGGGCGTAGCTCAGACTTAGCAACAGACGATTGAGCCGTGGTAGGCGGCTTATCAGCGTGAGTAGCTTGGGTGGCTCCCACAACTTAAACAGTGAAGGCCTATGGCTAATTTGCGGCTGGCCATCTAGACATTTCTCCACCGCATTGACCAAATGAGTCACCGCCTGCTGGCCCAGCGCACCACTCTTGTACTGGTTCCAGTAAAACTTACGCTCGGTTTCCAATAGGCGGCGCTGGTAGGCGACACCCTCTTCGTCTTGCTGTTGAGAACTGATATCACCCGAGCGCAAGGCGCGCTTGGAATCCTCATCCAGCTCGATGAGGTTTTCTAATTCCTGCCAGTTGGCTCGCGCCAGCAAAGGCTCTTGTTTCATCAGCGAGATCTCTTCATCCAAGGCCAGTTTTACCTTGTGCTTCGCTTTGGCCACGGTGGCTAATTTGGCTTTGGGTAGACCATCGAGACCGAGTGCCTTTAATAGGCGTCCCATGGTGGTGCCATTGATTAAGATGGTCAGCACGACGATGCCCGCCGCAAGGAAGAGCACCTGCTCGCCAATCTCTCTTGGAATGTTCGGGTTGTTGGCCACCGTTAAGGCCAGAGCCAAGGCCACGGCGCCGCGCAGCCCGCCCCAAATTAACACGATGGCTTTTTCGCGGGTAATCCCCAAGCCGAGACGGGCCAGTACCGGCATGAAAATAAACACAGAACTCGCGCGAATCACCGTAATACCGACATACAACAACAGCAACATCCACCACCAATCTAGGACATCGAGGCGAATCCGCATGGCAACGATCAGGCCGACTAAGAGGAAAATCAGGGTATTGGCCATATGCGCCATCATCTCCCAGAAATGATGCAAGAAGTCCGCAACCTCCACCGAGATACGCGTGCGGCCGGGGCCGGCAAAAATCAAAGCGAGGGTGACCACAGCCACCACGCCGGAGACGTGTAAGAGGTTCTCGGCGACAAAAAACACCAAGTAAGCGCAGGCGATGGAGATGGAGATTTCCACCATGGGGTCGTTAAAAATCCTATCGAACCAATACAGCGCCAGCAGAGCGACCAGTAAACCCACGCCTGCGCCGGCCATCACCACCCAGATAAACTCCACAGTGCCCGCTGCGATACCGCCACTTTGCCCGCCGGTGACCATGCCGAGAAAGAGGGTGAATAATACGATGGCGGTGCCATCGTTGAATAAAGATTCGCCCTCGATCAGAGTTTCTAAGCGCTTACGCGAACTGACCTCCTTCAACAGCGCCACTACGGCCACGGGGTCGGTGGCTGAAATGAGGGCACCAAAGAGCAAGCACATCGACCAACTCCACTCCCAAGGCAGCATGAAGCTAACCAAGAAGGCCGTGGCGAATACCGCAAACAAGAGGCCGGGGATGGCCAACCACGATATTTGCGTGAAGCTCAGCCAAAATAGATGGCTCTCCATGCCGAAGGCGGATTCGAAGATGAGGATGGGCAAGAAGAGAAACAGGATAAGGTGAGGATCGACGGTGCTCATCAGCATGATGCCATCGAAGAACAGCGCGCCGATTGATTGCACCAACGACTGCCAGCCTACATGGTCTGCGCTGGCAAGATGTAAGTGCTGGGCGAAGTCGGCGGGTAAGTCCCCCACGGCCAAGCCCTCAAACAGTACATAACGTACGGCTAGGCCTGTAGCGATGCCTAAGAGCAACAAGGCCACGCTGTAGGGCAGCGCACTCTTCTTCAGCCAGCCTCGCACCAAGGCGCCAACAATAAGCGCCATGATGACAAAAAACGCAATCTGCACACCGCTATGTAGATGCATACTGCTATCCCTCGCTAACAAAAATGCAATTTGAACGCTGTTAGGGCGTAGCCGTCCTCGGCAAAGGCCTCTCCCTTACTCTAGCCCAATTACCCGTACCCACGCGCTCAGCGAAAGCTACTCGGCCCATCTATACTTCAAGTCTAATAATCAATTGAAGTATTAATTATTGTATTTATTCGCTGGAACTAAGACGGCGGCTGAAAAATAAAATACTCGCAACTCGATGGTCGCAATGACGCCCCCGAACCCTAAGATGACTATAGATGCCCACGCCGCGAATCCTCGTGAGTCTTTGTCACGCGCCGAAGTAGCCCCCAGTGATGAAGACATCTCGACTCAACTCAGCGAGCAACTCATCGCCCCCTGGCTCGGCTTGAGACCCGAACTGACCCTCTCGCGGGGTGACATCGATGCCACGGGTCATGCTGGGTGGTTGCTCGAGGACCCATTGGCCGGCAGTTTTTTCCGCCTCGAATACGCCGAGGGCCTATTGCTCACAGAGCTGGTGAGGCAGCCCTCTCTACTTGAGGCCTATAAGAGCCTACTGCGGCGCAGCAGCCTCAGGCCCTCGCCCACTGAACTGTCCTACCTATTAGCTCGGCTACAGCGCGAGGGTTTGTGTCACTTGGCCACCGAGAGCATCCACTCGCTGCAAGAAGAGAAAGAGGCGGCGCAGCAAAAGAGGTGGAGTTCCAGCCTCGTACAAGCTTATGTGTTCTATCGCGTACCGCTGATTCACCCTGACGCCCTGCTCCGCGCTTTACTGCCCTGGACCCAGCATCTCTGGGCGAGGCCTGCGCGCTGGCTCTATGCTCTGTGCGGCCTATTCGGCTTGGCCTTAGTGCTGCCGCAGTGGGAGCATTACTTCAGCACCGCCGATTACCTGCGCACCCCCGGCGGTATCGCCTTGTTTTTAACGGCCTTGATCGTATTGAAAATAGGCCATGAGTTATCCCACGGTTTGGTCAGCAAGCATTACGGCCTGCACGTGCGCACCATGGGCGTCGCCTTCATCGTGCTGTGGCCGGTGCTGTATACCGATACCACCGAGGCGTGGCGTTTGCGCGACCGCCGTCAGCGTCTAGCGATATCTATGGCGGGGGTGGTGTTTGAACTCTGCGTCGCCAGCCTTGCGCTGCTGGCTTGGGCATTGAGTCCCGATGGGGCCCTGCGCAGCCTGTGGTTTTTTCTTAGCTGCGTATCTGTGCTGCTCAGTTTGAGTGTGAATTTAAACCCCTTCATGCGCTTCGACGGTTACTACGCCCTGATGGATTTATGGGGCGTGGAGAATTTGCACACCCGCGCGCTGGCGTTAATGAAACACCATTTGCGCCGCTGCCTATGGGATTGGCAGGGGGCCGCGCCGGAATACCACCCCCAGAGCCGACGCCTAATCGTGTTCGGCTATTTCACTTTGCTATATAGGATCGTGGTCTATAGTGCTATTGCCATGGCTGTGTATTTCCTCTTTTTTAAGGCCTTAGGACTGGTCTTATTTCTGCTTGAAATATGGGTGTTTTTTGTGAGGCCGGCGTACCGAGAAGTGAAGGAGCTAAGGCAAATGCGACAATTTATCGGACGTCCTTTTTATCGCTATCGCACGGCGGGCTTATTCCTCTCGCTATTGGCCCTAGGACTTTTTCCCTTCCCCTCTTCACAGGAGTACCCCGCCCTCTTGATGTTCGAAGATGCCACGACCCTGCGCAGCACGGCGGATGTCAGCGTGCTTCGCTCCGCTCTGCCAAGCATCGGGCAAAGAGTGAGTCGCGATGAGATCGTGGCGACACTTAAAAGCCCCCAGCTTACCTTCAACATCGAGCGCGCCGCCAACAAGCTCCAACAGGTTCGCCAGCAACTGGCCACCACCGCCACCGCAGGCACCCGCGGCGGTTTTCGCAACTGGCTGTTACGCGAGGAGAAGCGTCTCTACACGAAGCTTATGAACCTCCTAGACGAAGACAAGCAGCTGCAATTAAAGGCACCCTTCGAGGCTGTAGTGAGAGCCGTTAATGAAGAACTCGCACCAGGAGCAAGTCTGGCTCGCGATACTTATTTGATGAGTTTAAGCCATAGCGGCGGCCGCGAGGTGCGCGCCTACATCGCCGAGACGGAGCTGCAGCGCTTCGATGCGCGCGTCAGCGAGGGTGAAGAACTCAATGCGCATATCCGCTTCAGCAACTTAGAAACGAGACAACAAGCCGTTCATTTTAAGTATCGAACTCAGTTCCCCATTAGCCGCTTACCGAGCGAAGCTCTACTCGATATCAGACAAGGTCCCATCGCCTCCGAAGTCGATCCGCAGACCGCGAAGGCGAGCCCTCTCACGGCTCATTACAGTGCCTACTTCACTATTGCTGGGCGCCCAGACAACACCCAACACTTACACCCTGTCACCCTAGTGATCGCGGGGCAATCTTCACCGTGGCTAGTGCGCAGCTTTCGATCTCTACTCAGCATCATCGCCGCCGAGGGCTACTTATGATGAATACGCGACACCCTACTCCTTACTTGCTTTGGCTGTGCAGACTATTGTGTTTATCGCTGGGCTTAGCTTTAGGTATTGCGGCACAGGCCGATGAAAGTAGGGCTCAGACTCAAGCTAATATTGCACCCCAGCTGAGCCAAGGCCAAACATCCTATACAAGCGCGAATCTGCCTGAAGCCATCCCAGTTAAGTTTGAGGCCAAGACTCAAGCCAAACTCTCCGTCGAGCTCGATGGTGTGCTGCGCAAACTCAGCGTCGAAGTCGGCCAGAAAGTGAAAAAAGGTCAAACACTGGCGACCGTGTCCATCGCAAAGATCAAGCTCGAACGTCGCGCCAAGCTACTCCAAGCCAACTATGCGCGCGCCAATCATGACAATAAAGCTCGCCTGAATCAGCAAGGTTTGGTGTCTCACGATGAGGTCCTTGAGGCCGTCACCCAATTACACGTCCTAGAAGTCGAAGCGCAAAAGCTGCAGACCATCATCTCGCAAGCCAGCTTAAAAGCGCCCTTCACCGGCATTGTTACCGAGGTGCTGATCCACCAGCACGAATGGGTTAAGCGCGGCGACCATGTGGTTTCCCTGCTCAACCCTGAGACCCTCATCGTTAAGAGTGACCTGCCCGTCACGGTGGCCCTAGCACTCACGCTGGGCGATAAACGCCAAATCAATATCGAAGAACTCAACACCCGTGTCGAGGTGGAGGTGAAGGCCTTGCCCCCCTCGACCGATGAGCGCAGCAATACCATGCGCGTCATTTGGTCGGTGCTGGCACCACCACCCCGCTTAGTCGATGGCATGAAGGGCCATCTAGCACTTTAAACCTATGATCAATAGCTTAGAAGAGGATAGCCAATGAGTGCACAGAGTCGCCCTCCCAGCACGAGCACCAACCCTTTAGCGGGCTTGTTAAGGGTCTGCGAGAGCGCCATGCACTGCGAGACATTGGCCGAGGCGGCGACAGTGCTGGCCAATCGCATGCCCGAATTTTTAAACTGTGACCGCGCCCTCCTCCTTGAGTGTCGGCCATCGAGTCGCCCCGAGGCCATCGCGGTCTCAGGCGGCCTCGCGAAGAGCGTGCAGGGGCGCATGCAAGAAATGCTGCACGCCCTCAATCAGCGCCACCAAGACAAGACTCAAGCCCTCGTGCTGGATAAGCTCAACAGCGCTGACACGGCCTACTTTGACGATCATCTGCAGTCCATGCAGGGCTGTGCCTGTCTTTGGTTCCCCTTGCTCAAGCGAGAGGAAGAAGGCCCTGCTCGATACGTACTCTGGCTGGAGCGCTGGCAGGGGCAGACATGGAGCAAGGAGGAGGTGAATCTTCTCCAGCATGCACAGACCTTCTTCGCTCACAGTTTAGAGAAACATACGCTTAAGCGCCGCAGCGGACGCTCATGGAAAGTCTATGCTCTTGTCGCCCTGCTGCTGACGGCTGTCTTGTGCATTCCCGTGCGCAATACGACGACGGCTCCCGCCTTAGTCAGCGCCCAGTCGCCGCGCTATATATTTGCCCCACTCAAAGGCACCATCGAGAAACTATTAGTGGAACCCAACCAAAGCGTCGAGCCAGAGGATTTGCTGCTGCGCTACGACACTCAGGTCTTAGATGCGGCGATTGAAGACGCCAACAATCAGGTTCGAGTCGAACGCGCCGAGCTGCAAAGATTACAGGCGGCGGCCTTCTCGGACGCCGAGGCGCGGGCGAATTTAACTGTACAAGTGCTAAAGGTAGAGTTGGCCGAGGCCGCGGCCGACTTTTCGCGTCAGCAGAGGGGCTTGGCTGACGTGCAAGCCTTAGCCACGGGCATCGTCATTCTGGATGATCCCGACCAATGGATAGGCGCCCCCACCGATGTCGGCCAGACCATCATGCGCATCGCCGACCCGGCCAAGACCAAGCTCAAGATCCAAGTTCCAATCAGCGATATCGGCCTCATTCAAGCCGGCCAGACTCTGGCCATGCGCTTAGATCAAAACCCGTTGCACAGTCTGGACGCCGAAGTTACGCGCATCGCCTTCGACAGCAATACCGATGCCAGCGGCGTGCCTTCGGTGTTAGTCGAAGCTCAGTGGCAAGCCCCTGCGCCCACCCACCTACTGCCAGGACAACGCGGTTCGGCGAAGATATATTCCGAACCCCGCGCCCTCTTCATGCAGATTTTCCGCAAGCCGCTGATCTCCCTGCGCGACTTCCTCAACCTATAAACGCGGGTAAGCACACGCGGCTTTGGAAAAGATGAAAATTGCGACTACGCTTAAGACATTGTCCCACTTGTGCCATATAAGGCTTAGATCGACATGAAGTCCAAAAGAAAAATCCTTGCCGTCGATGACGAGCCAAACAACCTTAAGCTATTGAAAAACATCCTCTCCGAAGACTTCCAAATGCTTTTCGCCCTCGATGGTCAAAAGGCCCTGGATGCCGCCGAAACGCATAAGCCTGATCTCATCCTTTTAGACGTCATGATGCCAGGACTGAGCGGCTACGACGTCTGCACACAATTAAAGGAAAACAGCGAAACTAAGGATATTCCGGTGATCTTCGTCACCGCTATGGGTGAAATAGAAAATGAAGGCAAGGGCTTCGACCTTGGGGCCGTGGACTATATCACCAAGCCAGTTACCCCAAGCATCGTCCTGCGGCGGGTAAAAACTCATATGTCCCTCGTGCGCATCGAAGAGCTGGAGGAGACTCGCCTCGAAATCGTCCATAGGCTGGGTCGCGCCGCCGAATTTAAAGACAATGAAACCGGCCTGCACGTCATTCGCATGTCCCATTACTCTCATCAGTTGGCCCTAGCCGCAGGCTGCAGCGAAGACTATGCGAAAACCATACTCGAAGCCGCGCCCATGCATGACATCGGTAAAATTGGCGTCAGCGACAGCATCATCCTCAAACCAGGCCCCTTGACCGACGAAGAATTCGACGCCATGAAGGAACACCCGGCCATGGGCGCGGAAATAATCGGCGAACACGACTCACCCCTGCTCGCCATGGCCCGAGAGATCGCCCTTTGCCACCATGAGAAATGGAATGGCAGCGGCTACCCGAATCAATTAGCCGGCGAAGATATCCCGCTCAGCGCACGCATCATCATGATTGCCGATGTCTTCGACGCCCTCACCACCAAACGCCCCTATAAAGAGGCGTGGCCGATCGATAAAGCCTTAGGCGTTATTAAGGAGGATGCGGGTTCACATTTCGACCCTAAGCTCGCAGAGATCTTCCTCAGCATCGTCGATGAGATACTCGAGGTTAAGAAACGTTGGGAAGAGGATGACGCCTAAAGTGCCTAAGTTGGACATAAGCCCTGTGAAGAAAAATTGAGTGCTCAAGACAAAAACGCCTCCGTGCAAATTGACTTCAGCGTACTCGCCGGACAGGTCGACGTCAGCAATGGTTTAGCCTGCTGGGGGGACTCTTTGGTCTATGCCAAGGCATTGAAGTGCTTTGCTCGCCAACACCATGACGACGTCAGCCTAATCGATGCAAAAATGCAGCTGGGAAAGAGCGATGAAGCCCTCTTACTGGCTCATTCACTCAAGGGGGTGGCCGCCAACTTATCTATGCATAAGGTCGCCCGCGCAGCGGGGCCAATAGAAGCTGTTATCAATATGGGGGGGAGTAAAGAAAGCATCGCCGATCTATCCCGACCTCTGCAGACGGTGTTGTGTAGTGCGATCAAGGCCATAGAAGCCTTAGAAATCCCCCTTGAAGACACGCCTGCACAGGCGCTCAAAGATTTCTCGGTCGAGGAACTCAGCGCAAGGCTCAGTCATATCTCTACTATTCTCGACGACTGCAACCCCGACCCGGTGATTAGCTCTCTGCAAGAAATCAAAGGCCATATCAGTGAGGCCGACTTCGACAGCATAGAGAGTCACACCGATCTGTTTGATTTCGACGAGGCGAAGATAGCCGTTGATGCACTTAGAGCCAAACTCTTCAGTCAGGACTAAACGCCATCAATCATAGATCGTTGGAATAGGCTGGCGCTTATGCTCGGTGCGCCGATAAATAGCCACCAAGGTTTCATCTACGTGCGCCTCGACCTCACGCCCCTCTAGTAAAGCATCGATTTGCTCATAAGTCAGTCCGAGCGCCTGCTCATCGGGTAGCTGCGGCCTATCGTCTTCTAAGTCTGCAGTGGGTGCCTTGTGGATAAGACCATGAGGCGCGCCCAGGTGCTCAGCCAGCTGCCTCACCTGACGCTTATTCAAACCAAAGATCGGCGCCAAGTCGCAGGCTCCATCTCCATGCTTGGTGTAGAAACCGGTAAGGTTCTCGGCGCTGTGGTCGGTGCCGATAACGAGGCCGCCGGTGAGCCCTGCGATCTCGTATTGGGCGATCATCCTCATGCGCGCCTTGACGTTACCCTTGGCGAAATCCACCGCACTGTCGCTCGGTAGGCTAAGCGCCGACGCAGGCAACTGCGCCACGACCTCGGCGTGCAGAGCATCGCTGCCACTTTGAATATTGACGGTGATACGTTTGCTTGGCTGGATGAAATCGATGGCCTGCTGAGCCTCATCCTCGTCCTTTTGCGTGCCGTAGGGCAGGCGTACGGCGATGAATTGATAGCCTGTGTTGTTCCCTTCGACATTAAGCTCATCGACGGCAAGCTGGGCTAGGCGCCCCGTTAGAGTCGAATCGACACCGCCACTGATACCCAAGACGAGCGTCTTCGAATGCGCCTCGACTAGCTTACGTTTGATAAAGGCAATGCGGCGGCTGACTTCCTCTGTGGGATCAATCGTGGCTTTGACTTTGAGGGCGGCGAGAATAGTCTGTTTCAAGCGGGTTTCCTAATCGTTAGAGGTGGACACTCGCGTGGGATATTCTCACGATTAGCGCAGAATTTCACGCTGGTAAATAATCGGTTGGCGCCCCGCGTTAATGCCGAAGGTCGCTGTCGCACTCGGCGGCACCGCTGTGCCCAAGGTAAACCAATCGTAGAGCAAGTAATCATGGCCGCTCGGCGCAGTGAGGCTGATGCGCAGCGAGCCTTCGTTGCCGCTGCCCGGAGCACTTAAGCCAATGAAACCTTCTGCCGCGGTGAAGCCGCCCCAGCTGCTGGTGGTTTCTCCACTGTCTAGATTTCCACTGAAGGCGCCTTGGCTGATTTCAAAGGCCGCTGTGCTCGCGCTGAGTGAGAGCGTGGTGCAGGTGTCGGCGACATTCGCCACGAAGCCTTCTGTACCTGCGCTGTCATCCCAGTATTCGATACGAGCGGGCATACTCAGCGGCAAGACCTCGGGACCAAAGACAGGCTCAAGCGCTAAGCGGCCGAAACGCAGCTGCGTACCAGTAATTGCGCTGATGCTGAAGCCTTGGCAGCTCGCCGTGCCATTCAAATAACAGGCGCCGTCCAGATCGCTAAGATCCGCCGCACTAAGATCTAAATCGGCCAGTGCCTGGAACGGCACATCGAGAGTACTGGGGCGAATAGTCGCCTTGCTGTATTGGAACTCGTCGCCGCTGAGGGTGAGTACGCCTACGCCATCGAGGTTATTATCGCCACTGAGGCTCACTGTTGCCGCCGTACTATCGACCTGTAACAAGGCCGCCACCGGCGTTGCGCCTTGCACGGCTTGGTCACTATAACTGCGCCCAGCCAAGCTTGAGTTCAAGCGCCACAGCTCATTGCCATAGTTGGTGGTGATGCTATTGCGCGCGCTCATCGCGGTGAAGCTTAGCTGTGGACTCGTCGCGTAATCGAAATCCTGACCTTGATAGGTGAAGGTGCACGATGTGCCGCCTAGGCCATTATTAAACAGGGGCGCATTCGCCGCCAAAGCAAAATAGGCGGGGATAAAGCGCCCCACAGTAAGTACGGGGCGGGTAATCGCCGCTGTCAGGGTGGTGCCGATACCGAGATAATCGCCGTCTTTGATCTGCGCCTGCACTGATATGGCACCGACCTCATCCCAATATTGCTCAGAGCTATGCACGCCGTCGCTGATGCTTTCAGTGTTAAGGCTTAAGCCAGGATTTGTGCCGCCACTGGGTAAAGTCAGCGTCGAGGTGAAGCCAATGCCCTCACCCTCATTACCGAAGCTTGGGGTGGGGTCGCCCTCGGCATCTTGCACCTCGAGGCTTATATCGAAGTTATCACCCGCACGCATAAACACAGTTCCCGTAGCGCTGCTGGTGCCCGGGTTAACATTGCTGTTATCGGCGCTCTCGACGATGGAGGTGATGCTTAAGCTCGCGGGGTAAGAAACAAAGTTATTACTCAGCCCTCGTAACGAAGCACTTTCCTTAGCCCCCACGCCGATCAAACCCACATCCTTAAATTTGAGTAGGCTCAGCGTCGCCTGTCCCGCGCTAAAACTAATAGCATGGCTGGTCGCAGAGCTCTCGCCATCGCCCAGCACGGCAGCGTTTCGAGTCATGACGAGCTCTGAGCCCACCGGCGCACCGACACCTGGATTACTGCGCGTCATCCACAAGCTCAAGCTCTTACTGCCCGCAAAGGATTCGATAATGCCGCAACTGGGGTCATCCTCAGTCTGACCGTAGGCGGCGATGTGCAAATCAAAGTCGGTGCCTGCGATCTGTGCAGGGATCACCTTATCCAAAGGAGGGATAAGAGGATTAGCCAAGGCCTGAGCGGTGATAGTGAAGCCATTGGGCACAAAATTGATCGCCCCCGAGGCCTGATTATCACGAATGCTGCTGTCAGATGTTTGGTAAACATAAGGCGTAACACTGCCTGCAACGGGCACGGCGGGGGTGCCATCGCTGTAGGTCAAGGTAAACTGTGCACTGCCTCCATCGGCCGCAATAAAGCTGTAGCTGGCTTGGCCGTCATTGCTGGTGCCATTACTAAAACTGCCGCCCCCCTGAGCTAGAGCCCAATTACCATTCGCCACATTTGGGGCCGTAGCGGGCAAACTCAGGGTAATTTCTTCGGCATAAGTGCTCAGCGTTGTGCCAGCCGAGTCCTTGGCTGTCACGGTCAGCGTAATCCCCGTTGAATCGCAGATAATGGCACTGCTGGCACTGTAAGCTAAGGTGAAATGATCGGCGCTACTGCCGCCCCCGCAGATAGTATCCACAGCCTCTTCGACATAAGTCAGTTGGGCATTGCTCTTTAGGGTTACATCCGTAGCCGTGACTGAACCGAAGAGTTCGAAGCTTTCACCTAATTCTATATTGTTAGCTGCGTACATCAGCCCCGCTACTTTGGCATTTTGCTCGCTGAACTCAATATCGCCGTAGCTGTAGATAAAGAGCTGCTTAGGGTCCCCGCTGGCTCCGCCATTGATCGTGGTATTTTTATCTACCAGCAGCGAATCACGCACGAATAAATTAACGATACCCTCACCATCAACGAGCAATTCACCCTGATTAAAATCAAAATCTAAGCTTCCTATCCAATACGTGCCCGCCGGCATCGAAACCGTCGTACCAGCACCGATGATGAGCTGTTCCATATAGTAGGTGTCGTGGTCTGCGCTAAAATAGAGCGTTTTATCTCCCTTATCTTTTAACAGTTCAACGACGCCATAATGAGTTCCATCACCCGCACTGCCGATATCAAAGCCATCATTGGGTGTATAAAAATCATTATTGGGGAGGTTCGTCACTTGAAAGCTACCGGGTGAGAATTCATCGACGCTGTCCAGAAGTGATTTCTTGCAAGCGATGTCCCCACAACTCCCCGAGTCCGCCGAGACCACGGCGCCTGCGATGATCTCTTTCTTCTCCGACGGGTTGGTAATGTATGCGCCGGAGCCAAAGGTAACTGTACCCGCGCTGTGACTCTGTACCGCTTGCAGAAAAGTAGAGCTACAGGTAGTCGCGGCCCATGATGTACTACTCAAGAAGCACAGTAGAGCAAATAAACTGTGACCTAAGGCGCTGATAAAAGCCTTACTCATCCTACAATTCCTCTCGGCTAAACACCGCATCCAAACGTCTGTACACATAGTCGCCATTATTATCATAGGCCGTGGAACCTCCGTAGCTAGCTACAGCGCTGACCTCATATATAAACACTTTGGTGGAGCCATCTTGAAAACGCAGATTAGCGCCCGCGCCCACATTGCCTTTTTGGCTGCAGCTGGTGACCACCGAGAAGCCCTTAAGCGCGCTATCGGTGCTTAAATCGAGGGTGGTGTTAGCGCAGGTAAAGCTGCCACCTTGTAATATTTGGTGCGCTTGAAAATCGATACCCGCACGCGCAGCCTGCATCGCCCGTGAACTCAACAAGGCTAGATCATTGGTCGCCGCAGCAACACTGGCCATACGTGCCATAAACGCGATGGTGCCAGCGACGACGATAATCAAAAACATTACCGCGACGAGGGAAAAGCCACGCTGGGCGCGGTGAAGTTTAGTGGGCTGAGGCGGTGCGTTGTGAGTCATCATGGGGTGTTATTCACATGAATTTGATGCAGCAGAGAAATATTCTCACCGTCGAGACTTAAGATCAGTTGAATGCTGAGCAAGCCGCGACGTGCATTTTGTTGCTGATAGTTAAACTGGCAGGCGCTGACATACTGGGTCAACAAAGCACTATCCGCGGCCGACAGAGGCGAGGCCGAGGCATTCGTCGGCTGGCTACTTTGAATCGCATAGCCGCTAAAGCGGGTGATGGTTTGCGCCGAGCTGTCACAAAGGTAGCTGATGGGCGTATCGACGACAAAAATGCGTTTCTGCGGCGATGGGAAGGCAAACTGAAATCCTGGTGTCATCGTCACCGTCGACAGATCACCCGCGCTGCTCACAGCTAAAGTGGTGGTCGCAGGCGTAATCACATGAGTGCCAGCGATAGGTGTGGGTCCAAGGCTTAGGCCGGCATATACGTTCGCCCCCGCCATAGGCACGCCGCCATCCATGGCGCCGACGTTATACACCACCAATCTGTCCGTCGAGCTCAAGTTCAGAGCCCCGAAGACATCGAAGGTGGTGGTAGGCTGAGAAAAATCTAAACCATTGGGCGCACCCGGCACCGACGCTCGATAGCGCCCCCCCGATACCGTATGCACTAACTCCAACGCCGAGCCATTGACCCGAATGCTATTGGGCAGGGCGCGGTGAACATCGCGCGCCATGATGCGCAGTGCCGATTCGGCCACATCCACAAGCTCAGCACGTCGAGACATATCGACATATTGTTGAAAGGGCCGAGTCATGATCGCGGTAATGAGTGTGAGTACGATCGAGCTTAGAACGATCACGATGATCAGCTCGATGAGGGTAAAACCCTGTGCTCTGGATTGAGTCATTGGCCGCGCCATCAGTACTTCATCCTATAAGCGCTGAGTTCGCTGCCAAATTCGCCTAGGCTGACGCTGACGTTAATGCGCAGTACATCATCGGCGGGGACACCCTGCCAGACGAAGTTGCGATCAATGGTGACGCTCACATCGTAGAGCGAGAGTGCGCTGATGCTATTGCCTAGGGCATCTTGTGCGCCGCTGTTGCTCAGGCCATGGTAGTCGCAGATATCGTCGTAATCGGCGCGACTAGCGGGGCTTGAACCCCCACAGAGCAAGCCTGTACTGGGATCAAGAAAGGACTGCTGGGATATTTCTTCGATGTAGGCTTCAGCCACGACTAAGGCCTGCTGGCGAATCATCGGGTCGGCGCTGCGCGAGCCTATGCTCGATTGGGCGCTCATCAAAGCCACTACCGCGATACTGGCGATGACGATGGTGATGACGAGTTCGACGAGAGTAACGCCGCGCTGCTTTGAAATGCCTGATGCAAGACGCGAGACGCAAGACGCAGGGCAGATTTGCTGAGCCAAACGTTTTGTCCTGCAAGGCATGGAAGCCCCCCCACCCCAAAAAAAACTAAGCCATGCCAGAACACGCTTTTGCCTACAGGGACGTAGGTACATAAACCGCGTAGGGAACAGTCGGTTTTGTGCGTTTTGCGTCCTGCGTCTAACGTCTCGCATCCTGCGCCTTTTAATAAACATCAATGTACAAACCCCGTGCCGCATTCTATGTTGATCGTGCGCTGTCCTGCGCCCGTTCCCACGGTGATGCTTTGCTGAGCGCTACAAGCGCTATTGAAGGGGGTTGCGACGTTGAAACTGCCGCTGCTGGTGAACTGCACATCGAAGGCGGAAATTGCGAAGCCATCGCTGTTGGCATGGCTAAATGTTGCATCTCCGCTAGGGTGGCGCACATTACTGGTCGCGGGGAAGGCCACCGTGCCTGGCGCCGAAATGCAGTTGGTATCTTTATACAGGGAGAAGCCATTGACGGTCGAGCCCGTGGCACGCACCTGACACCCCGTGGCGATGGCATACTTGTGAGCATATCGCAGGGCCGATACGAGGTCGTCGATAAGAAAGCGCTCATCGAAATCGGCCTTCTTGAAGAAGCGCGGCATGCCCACGGCCATTAATACGCCCATGATCATGATCACGAGGATTAATTCGATGAGGGTAAAGCCCTGTGTGCGCATCATTGCTCGCGAAACCTTATATTTTTTTAAAGTATAACAAGTGCTTGTAGAGCTTACGAATTAGGGTTCACGCAGCAAAGATTGAATGGCCGTGCTTTGTAACCACGCCTGCTGAGCGCTGTTCCAATTCGGCTCCTTAGTGATCGCAATGAAGTAGGCCTTATCCCCAGGGTAGACGAATGTGGCCTTAGCCAACTGCGCCTCAGCGAGCGCGTAATCCCCCAACATTAGGTTCAATAGAGCCTGCCTGTAAACCAAGGCTGAATGAGGCTGCCAACCGGCAATGCTGTCCAAAAACTGCTTTTGCTCGGTGGCCTCATCGATCGTCAGCGGAATCGTCGCGCCCAACACCACGGCCGCATAGGGGCTGGCCATTGGCACCTCGGTGGCGGCGATGGTCTTCGCCAGCAGCTCATCACTAAGTTGTGAGGGCTGAAAACGCGCATACCAATAGTAAGCGCTCAGGCTTTGATAGGCCCGCCCAGCCTCCACACTCATAGTTACGCCCACCACCAGTAACACGCCACAGAGCAACTTTTTTAAATCGGCTCTAATCACTAAGGGCTTAGTCTCATACAGCAGACTCAAACAAGCCAAGGCGAGGCTGAGGAACATCAGATACCACAGCGGGAATTCGGTGAGGCTGTGCAGAGCCAAGGTCGCCAGCATCGCCATGCACAACCAACGCTCAGGGTGCTGGGGTTTCAGTCCTCGCTTTACTAGGGCGATGCTCGCAAGGAGCAAGAGCAGGCCACCTAAGATGCCGGTTTCGACCAGGATTTGCAGCACGATATTATGACTGTGGGTCCATAGCCCAGCACTGGGACCAGCACTTTCAATGTCGGTATAGAGATAACTGAAGGCGGCATAATTACCCGGCCCCACGCCCAGTAGCCAGTGATCCTTGAAAATCTGCCAAGCCTTTAGCCATTCATCGATGCGAACTTGGTAATTGCCTTGGCTGCGGCTGACGAGGTCTGCTCGCCCCTGTCCAAGGGATGCATCGAACAAGGCCTCTAAACTCTGCACGATCTCATTGGCAAATAGATTCAGCAATAAAAAGCAGAGGCCCAAAACGAGACTGAACGATACAAGCTTGCGCCGCTGATCCCGCAACGGAAAGAAAAATGCATAGGCCGCCAGCATCACAAAAAACAAGGCTGAGGTACGCGACGAGGCTAAGGCTAAGACGAACAAAATAAGCAGGCTCAGTGCAATAAACACCCAGGCTTTCACTTGCCCTTGCAGATGAAGAAACAAAGCACAGAGCAGACCGACGAAGAGCTGGGTGGCGAGCAAGTTAGGCTGTAATAAGTTGCCACCGACACCGTGGGCATATATCAGCCACTGCGGCTCTAAGAAGGTCCATTGCATCAGCTGAATCAGGC